>MU106532.1:0-110512 GCA_012274485.2 Sinapis alba
ACCAAGCCATTAACAAAAATTAAGTTCAAGCAAATGAAAAGCTTAATTGGAGTTCAAGAAATTGATCTTTCTAATTCAAGTTGGAATTAAAGGGGTGAATGTTAGATAATTACAAGTTTGTGGAAACTTAACATATTATTAGATGTTTAATACGTTAAGAGATAAACATGAAAATGAAATCTAGAATAAGAAAAAAAAAAGATTTTTATTAGATTAAGTTTGTGTTTTCCATATTTCACATGAGAATTTTTTTTCATGTAAATATAGATCTAATGGAGATGTGTTGCATAAGATCTAAGAAAGAAATCATAAAATTAAAAAAAAAAGCATTGAAAAAAGAGCTTTAGTTTTGAATAGTTTACAAAGCTAATAATAAAATTGCTCTTATAAATTGCTTATTTTAGAGATTTGATTGATAAGTTATAATTTGGAGTTTCAAAAGAAAAGAGCTACAACATCTACTAAATCCGGAGGGTTGTCAAACTCTTCTTTTTTTCTTTTGCATCATTCTTCATCTTCATATATATATTTTAAAATTTAGTTTTTCTTTGCAATTTTCCGCTTCGTCCCAAAAATTATTGAGGTTGAAATAAGTTTTTTTTTTCCTTTGCATTGACATAACACAAAGAACAAAAGTAAATGAATGGGCCTAAAAGGCCCACCAAGTCGTATAGGAGAGGGAAGGTGTCCATAGCGATGGGCGGAGGAGAGGCGCGTCACCGGTGGCGGAGATATGATGGTGATGGGGGGGTTCGTCGTTGATAGAATCAATCTTCGCTATCACCATTGGCGGTGTCCATGCATGTTCTGTTATATAAGGATGAGTACAGTTTAACACTTTTGTTTCCTAGTCAATGGGTTCACCACAAGTTTTACACTTTCCTTAGCCAAGAATTTTCAAGTTGTTTCTCTAATGCTATATCTTTGACATTGTTATTTGCTAATGTTTGTTTCAAGATGTGTTCTTTTGGTTTGTTGGTTCAGTTGATGTCCTATTGTGTATATAAGTTAATTACAGATTTTGTTTTTGATTTGAGTTATGACATTGGTTACAACTTTGCAGCTTGGTCTCAGCATCAGGTTCTGGGGTGGCATACTCTTTTGTGAGCCAAGGCTTGAAAGGACAACCTGTCCACGCACTCTCTCTCCAATGGTGCTGGTTTGGCTGTTTTTTCAGGAATGTTAATATAAGGTGATTTAATTGTTTATGTCGCCACAAACTGGATTCATGAATCACTACAAAAGCACATATTCTTACTTAATATGGTTTGTTTTCCCTTTAGGTGAAGGAAACAATCAGTAGGAGCCGTTTTACACAGAGGCAAGAGCTATGCCTAGAGGAATAAGAGAAGAACTTCAAGAACGGACATCTCACTGATTTCACCTTGCCATTGTCTTGTCTCCGTTTTGATGACTTCTGAATCCAAAGAGCTACAATAAGTGAACATTCCTCCAGGGGCAAGGCTTCTGATACTAGATCATATCAAGAGGTTTGAATACAAGCTTTTCTATTCTAACATGGATCAAAGATATGAACTGGATCCAACAATGCTCTGTTGTTTTAAGTGTAGGTATCCTAAGAAGGTAGAATGCAAGTGAGGAAAGCAGTTAACCCAAGCCTTTTGTCTATATGCATGTCTATATGGTAGTGGTGATTTAGAATCTTGAAGGTAGTTCTAAGACCTAACCTTTGCTAGTTTGTAATAATAACCTTGAGATTTAACCATGCATGGAAAATAGAAGAAGTACATAATTAACATAATTTTATTTGCTGAAATTTAATGTGCTCAAGTAAAAACAACAAACATAGCACAACCTTACTGAAATGTCAAACCAGAACCTCGTAGTTTAAACTCAACAACCTCGTCAAACTTTTTCGCCATTTGAGAAGTCAGATGATTCTTCCAGTCACCAACTTCACCTTTCCTGAAGAACACGTTAGAATCTATACCAATTCTTGTCCTCCCGTTCTTATTAATCTCCAAGTTGCTCAAGTTACGCAAACTACACAACTTCAAGATCTCCTCCACTGATCCACTCTCTTCTTCTTCCTTGGTGAATGGAAAGTTCAAGAACTCAGCGTCTCTCTTGACTTGAAGAAGTGGCTCCTCAATGATCTCTTCATACCTCATAAAAAGAACATTCTCCACGTCTTCTAAGCTTCCTTTCCAATAGCTCCACATATGTTCCCAATAGGGTCCGTATAAGGTAACTCCCCTACAGTAGGCATCAAACATGAGCTCAAAACTGGCTTGATCCATCTTGGTGCGATGCAACATGTTTTTGTAATGCCAACCGGAGACAAACGTATCTTTGAGACCTCTACACACGTAGACGATTTTGCATGGTGAGGAAGAAGACTTTGTGGTGGCTTCACGCAATGCATTTAGGTGCATGTGTGTAGAAAAGATCATAGGAGAAGGAAACTTTGCGAGATCTGGAGTTTGGCTACTAGCGTAAAGCTCAATCTCAAGAAATTCCACCTTTTGGTAAAGAAGCGAGGATTATGTCGTTCTTTTGTGGCTGGAAATGGTCTTGGACGTCAAGAACGGCTTGGAGTGTGTTGGGATAGTACCAACAACCTTTGTAGTTGTAGAGACTGTAACCCATGAAATCTTTTTCTGCAGGAAGAGAAGATATCAAGTTCTTGGTTTCTTGGCTAACGTTATCATCTTTCATGTAGTTTGGAAGGTTAGGTTCTTGAGAAGCCTCCATTCTGATGCTTTTTCTCTAGGTACACACAGAGAGAAAAATAGAAAAGGAGGAAGAGAAAAGATTTTTTGATTGATGCTTTGGAAAATCCGGTCTCACAAAGTCACATGTTTTTGATTGATGCTTTGGAAAATCCGGTCTCACAAAGTCACATGTGGTGATCTTTAATGTCATGGCAAATGACACGGTGAAGAAGCATGCATGGCCTTAAGAATAAGCCGCATCAGAGCATCATTATCCCTAAACTTCTTAAAGGGTCTCTTAATTAATTTTTAATAATTTTTAAAGTGTAAAAGTGGGTTAAGAGATTTAAAAAGAGATTTGAACATTTAGAAGGTTTATTGCAAGTCTCTTAATTATGGGTTCTTAAAAAAAAAAGTTAAAGATATGATCATATACACTTGCCTGTGGTAAACACTTTGCTGTTTCAGGAAGCAGAAGTTGGCCTGCTCCTAGCTCCTTTCTCAGGGAGTGCATCTGCAATTACACACAAACACACATAAAAAAAAGAAAACTCTTTATCTTCCACTTCAACAACCACACACCCGAGAAACAAGATAGAAAAAAGTTTCAGTTTCTAAATCTTAACCCACTAGAAAAATCTATCTCCTTTCTAAGCGAGTGCATCTACAATCTCACACACACTCATAGAAAAGACAAGAAAGTCCCAATTTTGAAACTTTGTTAAAAAAGGTTATTCTTAAACCATTAGCTCAAGTTCTATTAAGCACATCAACACAAAATCGATTTAATTCACACTCCAATCAGAGATCATGTAGGTAACAGAGTCTAAGAGGCAGATAATTTTAAAAACAAGGAAAGGTATTTCATTTCTTCATCATCAGCGAACTCACGAAGAAGATCACTTTCCTCATCAATCTTCTTCTGCAAAACCCAATTCATATAAACAAAAAAGCACAAAACTTTCAGCATCAAATGGTTGGACCAGAAACAGAGGATAACAGAGTAATTAATTACTATCTTCTTCGTTCTTATGAGCCAACTGAGAGAGAGAAAGCAAAACCTCTTTGAGAAGAATGGATTCAGGAAACAGGTCGGTGGCTTCGTTAGGTTTCGCAGTGGCCGGT
The DNA here is from genome assembly GCA_012274485.2 of Sinapis alba. Classification (NCBI taxonomy): domain Eukaryota; kingdom Viridiplantae; phylum Streptophyta; class Magnoliopsida; order Brassicales; family Brassicaceae; genus Sinapis; species Sinapis alba. The sequence goes on from MU106532.1 coordinate 3,801, forward strand.
GATAAACGAATCTCGTCTGTCTATTCTGGACCTGAGAGATAGTAAAGACGAAGACGCTTGGAGGAGTGACTCCATTTTGGGGAAAGCACGAGAGAAGTGAAATGGAGAAGAAAAAGCTACAGGGGAAGGGGTGATGAAGAACCGTCTCTTGTGTACCCTAATTAAGAGACGTTTCCTGTAATAATTGCTATTTTTCTTTTTTTTTAATTCTTAATTAAATTAAGAGACTCTATTAAGAGCCTTCGATAATAATGCTCTCACATTCTGTACAAATTGACATGGTTGCAACATGAGGGCACTGACATTTGTGTCTTGCGGCATGTGCTAGTGTATTTCTGGATTGGGGATGCGTAGAGGAATCATCCAGAAAACGTTGAGAGTGATAATCTTGCATTTTTGTAATAATATATATATATGNACGTAGACGATTTTGCATGGTGAGGAAGAAGACTTTGTGGTGGCTTCACGCAATGCATTTAGGTGCATGTGTGTAGAAAAGATCATAGGAGAAGGAAACTTTGCGAGATCTGGAGTTTGGCTACTAGCGTAAAGCTCAATCTCAAGAAATTCCACCTTTTGGTAAAGAAGCGAGGATTATGTCGTTCTTTTGTGGCTGGAAATGGTCTTGGACGTCAAGAACGGCTTGGAGTGTGTTGGGATAGTACCAACAACCTTTGTAGTTGTAGAGACTGTAACCCATGAAATCTTTTTCTGCAGGAAGAGAAGATATCAAGTTCTTGGTTTCTTGGCTAACGTTATCATCTTTCATGTAGTTTGGAAGGTTAGGTTCTTGAGAAGCCTCCATTCTGATGCTTTTTCTCTAGGTACACACAGAGAGAAAAATAGAAAAGGAGGAAGAGAAAAGATTTTTTGATTGATGCTTTGGAAAATCCGGTCTCACAAAGTCACATGTTTTTGATTGATGCTTTGGAAAATCCGGTCTCACAAAGTCACATGTGGTGATCTTTAATGTCATGGCAAATGACACGGTGAAGAAGCATGCATGGCCTTAAGAATAAGCCGCATCAGAGCATCATTATCCCTAAACTTCTTAAAGGGTCTCTTAATTAATTTTTAATAATTTTTAAAGTGTAAAAGTGGGTTAAGAGATTTAAAAAGAGATTTGAACATTTAGAAGGTTTATTGCAAGTCTCTTAATTATGGGTTCTTAAAAAAAAAAGTTAAAGATATGATCATATACACTTGCCTGTGGTAAACACTTTGCTGTTTCAGGAAGCAGAAGTTGGCCTGCTCCTAGCTCCTTTCTCAGGGAGTGCATCTGCAATTACACACAAACACACATAAAAAAAAGAAAACTCTTTATCTTCCACTTCAACAACCACACACCCGAGAAACAAGATAGAAAAAAGTTTCAGTTTCTAAATCTTAACCCACTAGAAAAATCTATCTCCTTTCTAAGCGAGTGCATCTACAATCTCACACACACTCATAGAAAAGACAAGAAAGTCCCAATTTTGAAACTTTGTTAAAAAAGGTTATTCTTAAACCATTAGCTCAAGTTCTATTAAGCACATCAACACAAAATCGATTTAATTCACACTCCAATCAGAGATCATGTAGGTAACAGAGTCTAAGAGGCAGATAATTTTAAAAACAAGGAAAGGTATTTCATTTCTTCATCATCAGCGAACTCACGAAGAAGATCACTTTCCTCATCAATCTTCTTCTGCAAAACCCAATTCATATAAACAAAAAAGCACAAAACTTTCAGCATCAAATGGTTGGACCAGAAACAGAGGATAACAGAGTAATTAATTACTATCTTCTTCGTTCTTATGAGCCAACTGAGAGAGAGAAAGCAAAACCTCTTTGAGAAGAATGGATTCAGGAAACAGGTCGGTGGCTTCGTTAGGTTTCGCAGTGGCCGGTGATAAACGAATCTCGTCTGTCTATTCTGGACCTGAGAGATAGTAAAGACGAAGACGCTTGGAGGAGTGACTCCATTTTGGGGAAAGCACGAGAGAAGTGAAATGGAGAAGAAAAAGCTACAGGGGAAGGGGTGATGAAGAACCGTCTCTTGTGTACCCTAATTAAGAGACGTTTCCTGTAATAATTGCTATTTTTCTTTTTTTTTAATTCTTAATTAAATTAAGAGACTCTATTAAGAGCCTTCGATAATAATGCTCTCACATTCTGTACAAATTGACATGGTTGCAACATGAGGGCACTGACATTTGTGTCTTGCGGCATGTGCTAGTGTATTTCTGGATTGGGGATGCGTAGAGGAATCATCCAGAAAACGTTGAGAGTGATAATCTTGCATTTTTGTAATAATATATATATATATATATATTTTTTTTTTTTTTTTTTTTTTTTGTAATAATATTTTGCTTTGGCTTCAAAAACTCTTGGTACCATTTTCCTGAAGATTTCAGTTCTCTAATATGTGTGATGTTAGCAAAGTCTATATACGTCAATCCAAATCTAACTGTGTAGCCATCACAGAATTCGTAATTATCTCCCAGAGACCAAACGAAATATCCCTTCACTTGACAACCATTCCTGTCGCCATAGGTAACAAAAACAAACAAATACTTTAGAAAGTTATTTAAATATATCATTTTAAATATTAACTTAACAGTTGACATATTTTTTGTATCATGTTCATCAAAGAGACTTTAATAAAAAAAATATTTCATATGGATGTAAATTTGATTACTTTTTTCCTTCCACATATAACAGTATACTGAAAACTTTCAAAATCTGATATTTTTTTGTGTCACTAAGCATACATTGATATAACATACATATATATTATATTGTAGACCTATGTATTAAAATTTACGGATGAATAAAAAAAAGATGAGAAGACTGACTCGATGGCTGATCGAGTGAAACAAAGATGACTGCATATAAATTCTATTCTCTCATGATCGTTCTTGATTTCATCGGCCAACCGATTACTATCAAGACTTCGAAAGCCTACATATATAAAATATATTGTATTAAAAACATAAATCTTAAAATAACTACTAAGAAGAAAAACTCATATTGTAAGAAAAAAATCATAATAACTTCTACTACTCCCTCCATTACTTGTCGTTGTAGAGAAAAAAAATCGTTTTAAAATAAGTATTGTTTTAAAGTTTCAATATAAAATTCATTAATAAGATTCTTCATTTTATTTTTCTATTGGTTGAAATATGGTTAGATGTATAGGTAATTGTATTTTTATTTTAAAAATATACAAAATCATATATTTTTTTAATATGTGTACATAAACCTAAAACGACAAGTAATATGAAACGGATAGTAGTAAGTATATTAAATAGCTTACAATAATCATCATGTGCTTACCGTTTTCCGTTATATAAACTTTGGGATTGCCGTAGTTTACCTTGAAATACTCTAATACATTTAATATCCCTCTTGGATGGTAGTAGACATCTCCAAATGGCTTCATTATTTTAGTAAAAGAAAAAACAAATAATTAGCTAACTAACTTATCATGTACGACATATGAACTTATATATATAACCATACATTAAACTTACACATCGACTTATCGGACCGTCTTCATTAATATCTGGAAGAAGAAAAAAAAACTAGAAACCATGATGGTTTCATACACAAACGCAGTCCAAATAGAAATCCTAAATAAGGATAGACTTACAAGAAAGGTGAGTTTGTGAATCCGTCATGACACTTAGTCTATTAGGATTAGCAGGTGGAACAGCTTTTGCAAACTGTGTCATGTAATAATTGACTCCAATAAAATCATATGATCCTTTCACTAGTAATGCTTCTGTTGCTGTAAACCGTGGAAGTCTCTCTTTCAATATTTGCTTCATGATTAATGGATAGTCTCCCTTTCTTAGCGGATCCATAAACCTGTATATAATTGATATTTGTGTCCCTTTTTAGATTGATACTAGGATAAAACATGCGCCTTGCGCATGGTGAATTTATATAAAAAAATTATTTAAGAAATATTGTATAAAAATAAAATTTATATTTTTGATCGAATTAATATTTTTGGTTTTTAAACAATTTTTAAAACTTTTTGTTAATTACATAATTTGTTTATTGATGATCTCATCCCATTTTAAAAAATATTTTAAGTAGAAAAATCATTTATCACATAAGAACTTAACGTTTAGACCGAGTAATCTCAAACCTACTACAGTGAAACCTCTATAAATTAATAATGTTGAAACTACACCAAAACTATATTTTTTATTAATTTATAGAGATTATTAATTTATCGATATACTAATTGAACCAAAAACTCAATTTGGGACTATAAAACTATATTATTTTATAGAGATTTTTAGTGTATATTAATTTATAGAGTATTAATTTAAAGAGGTTATACTGTATTTGGTTACAATGAAATTATGCCAGGGTGAATTTATCACATAAATATTTTTTTAAAATATATTTGTGTTGTATAATCAAATGATCACTTTGTTCATTCGCAATAAATTTAGGATAAAAAAAAATTAATCTTATCTATCATATATGATATATAACTAAATGTAAATGATATTAACATAGATATATAATATATTTTAATATAGATATTTATTAAAATAAGGTTTCTACTAATATAATTTTATGATTATTTGCATATTTGTGTAGCAAATTTTACACCAATAATTTTTTTTTAATGTCGAATGTTTGGTGGTTTCAATAATTTATAATCATTTAAAAATATGAAGATTTAAATATTAAAATATAAAAATTTTAATATATGTTCAATGCAAATATCAAAATATAAGTAATGTATTTTCATATGATGTATAGTTTAATTTAAACGATATGAAATATATATATATATATATTAACATAAACACATTAAAATAAAATTATTTATTCATATGGTTTTATAATCATTTTATTTTATTATAGAAAAAATTAAACATTGATCATAAAAGTGTATGTGAGACGTTTAACAATTTTAGTAATTTATACTCGTTTTGAAAAATTCAAATTACAATATATACAAAAAAATCTAAATTTTTATTATATGATTAATGTAATTATTTAATTTATATTAATAATAAATAATTAAACAAAATCATAGAAAATATATAAATTGTTAGCAAATCTTTATTATTTAAAATCATTAATTGCATTATATATATTTTAAACACATTAGGTAATTCCGTAGGTTTTATTTAAGGAAAGAATGTATCGTGTATTTTGATGATCTCGTACTTAATATTGCATTACGACATAATTAATTAATATCATACGATATCATATAGTTTGTATTATGGTTCTAGTGATATATAAAAATCGAATTGGACTAACATATTTTTCAATTTCAATGTGAGGCTGATACGTAAGATTTATTAACTACCTAATTGATTGACACATAAGCAAGGGATCTTTTTTAATTATTACAAAATTGAGGTTATATCTTTTCAAATGTTCCTCAAATAATATACTGTATAGGGGATATCAAAAACAACCTAAAATCTATCGTGTGATCAGTGGTTTTGTTTGAGTGGATGAAGAGACTCCATGTGGGTCTAGGTTAAGAAACAAGTCCTACCATCTATATATATTGATTAAATTTTACATTTTACATACACGTTTAAAATATTAGTTTAGGTTTCGATCAAGAACCTATCTCGGTTACTAAAAAGTAAAAGAAAATTAGTGGAGGAACATATAACATACCATCCGTGGAAAAACTCTTTGGCTCGTTCAACTGCTTTAAGATTTTCGTCAGATTTATTGTACGGAAGAAACCATCTTGTTATCATTGTGATTCCAATTTCCCCTGCTTGTATTAACTGTAGTTAAAATAGTATATTGTCTTAGTTAGATAGAGTCATAGAAACATGTTTGGGTTAACGTTCTTTTTGTACACATTTATAGGAACCTGATACTTTTGTTTGTACAGATCAACGACAGTTGCATGAGCAAGTAGGACATGATGTGCAACGATATAAGGCTCAGTCGCAGAGTCTCCTGCATAACAATTTTGATTAAGCCAAGCAGAGCATCGTCCAGGTGCGTCTGTACCAGTTGCATAACCTCGCGTAGGAATAGTGTAAGGTTGATTTATCGTAATCCAGTTCTTGACTCTGTCACCAAATCTTTGAAAACAAATTTCTGCATAATTTTTGAAGTCCTCGCTAGACACAATTTATAAGAGAGAGAGAGAGAAAAGAAAAATCAAGTTGTTAAAAAAAGAGTTAGACTTAGTGAATATCAAGAAAGAAAAGGAAGATGAGGGTACATAATCTGATGGTCCAAGAAACCTTCATATTCATCTTGCAAAGTTTGAGGAAGGTCCCAATGGAAGAGGGTGACAAATGGTTTAATGCCTGGACATTTGCAACATAACCCATTTGAAAGATGCAAAGTGTATATTTATCCACCAACCTTAATTTATATTTGCGTACCTTTTGATACAAGTCCATTTATGAGATTGTTGTAATAAGCAATTCCTTCTTCATTTACACCTCGACTAGCCTTTCCTCCTAATCAAAATATACATATATACTATATAATTTGCAATGAAGCCGTTTCAATCTACAGAAGTTATATACGACGTACTTGGTATGATTCTGGACCATGCGACTGAGAATCTATAGGCATCGACCCCAATTTCTTTCATCACGTCTATATCTGCCTATAAGCATTATACGGGACACGTTTTTAATATGCATAGTCACATATGGACAAATATTTTGAATCGATCATTGTCTAAATAGGGGAAAAAATTAAGCGAAAAGCCTATAACATGCAAATTGTTAACCAACCTTATAATGCAAGTAAGAGCCAGCAGCGATATCTCCAGTTGATTTATCTTTTCCCTTTGCTGTTAGTCGTTTTTACACCAGGAAAATATATTTGTGTTACAAGCAATTTTAATACTCCCTCCGTTTCGATTTAATTGTCCTTATAGAGAAAAAAATTTGTTTTAAAATAAGTGTTCTTTTAGAGTTTCAATGCAAAATTTATTAATAAGATTTTTCATTTTATTTTTCTATTGGTTGAAATATGTTTAGGTGTATAGGTAATTGTGTTTTTAAAAAAAAATATATAAAAAATTATATGTTTTCTTAATATATGTACATAAACCTAGGACGGCAACTAAAATGAAACGGAAGAAGTATATATATATAGAGAGAGAGAGAAAGGACTAAAACTTATACTGAATATAGCAAGTTACTTGGATATCGATGAGTAAAGCCATCCCAAATATTTAAGCCTCTTCCTTGGGCACCCTCAATCTGAAATATAAATCAGTCAAACCAATACATTTTCACTATGAAATCTACACACATATACTTCCTTCCTATGTTTCATATTAATTGTCGTTTCAAATTTTAAATTTTAATTCATTATAAGTATCGTTTTACATTTTCAAGGCAAATACTAATATAAATATATTTTCGGTTTTTACCCCTACTTTCATCTCATTAATACATGTGGCTTTTGTTTGCATGTGCATGGTTGCAAGGGAAACAATTATGTCGTGTATTGAAGACTGAAATAAAATAAGTGCCTGATAAGCAGAAGAAGCGACACCAAAGAGGAAACCCTTGCTGAAGTTATCTCTGTTGAAACTAGCCGTGTTGTTACAATTAAATGGTGGGTACTCTCCACATGTTGTCTCAAGTGTACCGTGTGAGAAATAGAGAGATGATAAAATACAAAAGATTAAGATGGGCATAAATAAACCCTGATGGATCATGCTTTTAACATTAGTTCGGATTATTTTTTATGTGTGCTTGGAACTTGCTTTTATAGATAACAATTGTTCAGTTTATCCAGTCTTTCCATCTTTAATCCAAACATTTTGGGAGTCTTCCTTAGAAAATGTGATCTTGTTAAAGAACTTTTCATTCACCATAAATAGTTCATTTTATGATGAATAATTAATTAATTTAGGAAGCGCAACATTTCTACATTGTACATAACCTTGAATAAATATTAATTAGAAATTGTACATAGATAAACAATCGACAGCGAGTGTCTGCACTGCATTCAGTAGTGAAAGCGATAATGATGGACAATAGAGAGTATGCTTCAACATTCGTCATGTCAAAAATTATGGGATAAATTGCAAGAATATAATTGCTAAAATAAAGGAGCCGTATGAATGGATAAGCTTTGCGACAGAATTAGAAACGATAAAAACACTGTAGATATGATTCCCAGACTTCAAAATCACTCATATCCCAAGAGTGCATAATAATTTTTCGAATTCTCTAACTAGGACTGCGAGGTCTTTTCATAGAAAACTTTATTTCATTGGTTGTTCTATTCCAGTCTAGTTACTCAAACCACTTCAAGCTTGATTAATAGAATAGTTGTTCGTTATTAAAAAAAAAAAATTGTGGGCTAAAAAAGATCCATAGAGATGATAATGGTAGTAAGAAATGATCAAAATCCATCAACACTCAATTAAGGAGGTGCCCACGTTATATAAACCCTAAGAAAAGAAACAAATGTTACATTTATTCAAAGAGAGATTACAAAAAACTATATATTGACTTAAAATATATTGTCTCTAACTTGCTATATGAAGATTCTGGTAAGAGAATAGTTAAAAATATTAGACAAAAGATTAAAGATACATTTGGTATCTAGAATGAAAGAAGAATGGATTTTACTTAGTAATTTCAGAAGATATTAGCGGACTCAAATGTAAGCTATTACATTTTTCAAGAAAAAATGTTGAATAGAGTGAATAGATGGACATGTAAATAACTATCAAAACGAAAAAGAAAAGTCCGAATCAAATCTATTTTGTTAGCTCTCCCTATTTATATCATGTTCAGCTTCTTGCTTCTCTTGAAAATATGTAAAAAATCTTACATGTACCATTACACAATTGTGGTAGAGTTTAAATCCACCAAAGAGAGAAATTTATTGGAGAAAATGGGAAAAGCTCTGCTTACCAAGAGAGCAGAGAGGGGTTGAATTATACATGATCCATGAGTTCAACCTGGTTTTACTAGCGAAATAACTATGGCGTCTGGTCCAATATTCAGATTTACTAGTAGCTCGCGTCTTACGTGAAAAATATTACATATTGAGTTCGCCTTTGCGAATATGCTCAGTTAATAACTCATTGTATGTGTAGGATAATATTACAGCAGCAAGAAAGTTATTGCTTTTGGGAATTATACATAAAATACACTCGGAATATGGAATTAATGTGTTGGAGCACTCTTGGATTCCTACAACACATGCAAGGCGGGTTTGGCCTATTGTCCCAGTTTTGCACCCAAAAATGACAGTTATTGATCTTATTAATGGTGTATCAAAAGAGTGGGATGTTGAGTTTCTGGAAAATTATGTGTCCATGAAGATATACCTTTGATCCAAAGTTTGGCCATAAGCCTGACTAATCGATGTGATACATTCTGCTGGAACTATACAAAGAACGGAAAATACATGGTTAAATCTGGATATTGGGTGGCACGAAATATATTGGACAATGTTAAAGAAATAAAGGTCTTGGAGCTCAGTATAACTAAACTTCAAACATTTGCTTGGAAAATAAAGACACCTCAGAAGATATGTCATATGTTGACAATTGATAACAGAACATGTAGCGGTCACAAGGTATCTCACACGTCGTCATATGCGATGTGATAACTATTTTCCAGGATAAGGAGAACCAGAAGAGAATGTCACTCATGCTATTTTTGAATGTCCACTAGCTTTACATGTATGGTCTATATTCGTAACTCTGTCTATCCCTGACATTTTCCCACTTACGAGCATATATGCAAACATGGATTATCTATTCTGGAGAAAGAGTAGCATTCTAGAAGTTTAAGTTGAAAAGGAGGTGGATATGTATGAACCATCCACACAAATAGAAGTTGTATCAGATACTAACATTGAGAAATGGTTTGCTGCAAATGGGAGACGAGATGGAGTTTTATGCTAGTCACATGATTAGTTGATAGAAAGGGTGTTATATGTAAGTCGATCTTTAATATTAAGAAGGTAAAATCACTAGTATAGGGAGTCAAGTATAAAGCTTGGATTGTTGGTAGAAGCTTAAAGTTATAGAGAAAATATGGACTACAATGATATTTTATCATTAGCGTTTAGGCACACTTCTATCAGAGTAATGCTACCAATAGTGGCATGTCAAGATATGAATCTCTAACAACATTTTTTATTGGGAGCTAAAGGAAGAGAGATATATGACTCAGTTAGAGGATTCCAAAATTGTTGGTGTGCAAGTTTAAGAATAATTTGTATGGATTTAAAGAGTCTCCTAGACAAGATATAAGAGATCTAATAGGTATGTGATCAAGTTGGGATACACTAGAATTCTTTAATATTTTTGTTAGTACTACAATGAGATGAAAGATGAATAATACGTTTAGCTATTGATTATATATATGGAATATTGATATCTGAAAAGATAGTATGGCTTTGAATGGTATATTATAATGTAGATCAAGTAAAACAAATGCAAATCAAGTATATTACACCGAATAAATGTATTTTTAATTGGTTAAACTAATTTACTGAATTATCATATTTGACATAATGATAAAAATTAAATATGTAAGTTTAATATCTAAAAAATACAAATACTTATATGTAAACAGTATATATTATTACTTTAATAGATACAATGAAAATTTAAACATTATATAAAATTAAATACAATTACAACATATAATGAAACTGAAAAAGAAAAAAAATAGAGTCTTTTTGTTTGTCCTTAATGTATTTGCAATCATAATTTCAATGTTTGTTATAAGATTTATTTGTCCAATTTCTCTTTCTTCTATATCATTTTGTTTAACCACAGAACTAACATTGCTAATCTTTGTATGTGACATTGTATCAACGAAAATTTCATCTGAATTTTAAATCCATGTATCACTCTCTGCATGGACCTTCGTCCACTTTTATCTCTTCCACAGGAAAGGAGTTGAAGTTGAGATTAGTTCTTGTGGGAGTATGAACTTTATTGGCTCAGTTCCAGCAGCTTTGCTTCTTTCTGAAGACAACAAAAATCTCTCTTCTTTATTGGGAGTTGAAGCCACACTACTCGACCTTCATGTTTCGGTGGTTGAAGGTGGATGAAGATGAAGACGGCTGAGTTAGAAGATAGGGAGTCTTCTTTTTTTCTAAAATTTTAGAATTTTTTATATATTCGGTTTAGTGTAGACCGAATTAGTGAAATTGTAGTGGTTTGACTTTATTTTTTAATTTATGGTTTAGTTTTATAAACCAAAATTGATTTGTAAATCAATTTTAATTTATAAAATAAAATTTATTTTACTTTTAATTATAAACAATTTTTGGTTTAGTTTTTAATTAATATTTTTTATTTCTTTTTAGTTTATTGTAGAAATACTTATCATAGCACAAAATATGAATCGTAATCAATTTGTAACAAAAATAGTGATATATTTAAGTTAATAACAACATTCAAGTATTGTTATTGTATTTGCACATTTCTTAGCGTTTTTAAAAATGCTATCGTAGGAGGAGTACCTATGATAGCTGCCGATAACATAATATTTACGAATTCGTTATGAAACATCTATTATAGTATATTTTCCGCGCTAAGAATGTACATATTTTTTGTAGTGCATTTTCTTTGCCACAGTAACAGTTAGAAACAGTAAGCATGTAATAATAATAAAAAAAAAATATGATATAAGATTTACTGATAAATGAGAGAAGAAAGTGGTGATTGATTTTGATGTTGTATCTAGATCAGGATCAGGAACTGGAGGAAAGTGAAGAAGCAACTTTTTGTGGCTGATTCTTTGAAGATTCTTCAGATTTGATAACAAACAATACATATCTCCCCATATCGTCTGTTACTCTTTCACATGCCTGCTCTTTCATCTATATTCTCTCTTTTATTACAAAGTATGTAAATTTCATTTGATATTGTCATATTCTCTACAATTCCAATGATGTTTTGGTTCAATAATAGAGATGAAATTTCAATCAAAATTGAATTTAAAATCCCTGTCAAATAAAGTGGATACAATGTATTTACAAACCGGACGCCTAACCATTACACATTCTCCACCTAAATCACTCACAACACTAACAAAAAAAAACAGCAAATAAACTGCCTACATCTTCAGTTTCAATAACCAAATAGGTATATCTTAGAGACCAAGCAATGAATAATCACAGTCCTACTTCATTTCTTCTACAAGCTCATATTTTGCTTACAGAAGCTAACTGTGGTTGTACAACTTCTACTGATCATAGCGAAATTTTACTCCTAGTTATTTTATTAAGCGCAATTACCTTATAATCTATAGTTGCCAACCAAAGAAAGCAAAAGAAGAACGACAAATCAAATCAGTTTTCATTTGTGCGTTCTAGAATTTAGTTAACGTAAACGAAGTTTAAGCGCAGGACTTAAGATTGTGATGCCATCATCACATGCACAAGTGGGAGATTAGTAGTATTGCATAATCCTTGTTTTACACTTCAAGTTATATATGACTTAAATGTATCTAAAGTATACATTGTCAGTCCAATGTGGCAGCATAAAAAAATTGATGGCTTAATGGAGAAGAAAGACTATATAATATGTCACGTTATAATAATTTTTCATCTTTACGTTTCTCATCATTCTAGTTAATCAACTAGTCTCATTATTCGACTTTCCAAGTTCGACTATATGTTTAAATTTTTGTTCATGTAGACACACACACATAAACGTTTAGGTGCATGAATATACATGTACTGTTGTCGTCTTCTTCAATAACAACTCCATCAAAATAGTTTCTTTCACTCCAACTCAATTTGAAAACAAATCTTTCCACCAATGAAGATGCCAATACTTTCTCTAGTCTTTCTTCTACAATGTGCTTTCAACCTTGCCCTACATTTCCACCCACTCGATCCCTTAACTCCCCAAGAAATCAACAAAACAAGCTTCATCGTCAAGAAATCTCATCTAGGCACTCTCAATGATCTCACGTTTCACTACCTCGATCTCGAAGAACCAAACAAGACCCACGTCCTCCAGTGGCTATCCTCCAAGAAACCACCACAGCCACCACGCCGTCGCTCACTCGTCGTGGTTCGAGCCGGTGGTCAAACCCACGAGCTCATCATCGACCTAACCTCAGGCAAAATCGCATCCTCACGCATATATACAGGCCATGGCTTCCCTTCATTCACATTCATAGAGCTGTTCAAAGCAAGCAAGCTTCCACTAACTTACCCTTCCTTCAAGAAATCGATTCATGACCGATCCCTAAACATCTCCGAGGTTTCTTGCATCCCTTTCTCCGTTGGTTGGTACGGAGAAACCATCACGAGACGAGAGGTCAAAGCCTCTTGCTTTTATAGAGACGGATCGGTAAATGTCTTCACAAGACCCATCGAAGGAATCACCATAACTATAGACGTTGACTTAATGAAAGTCGTGAAATACTCCGACAGATTCATAAAGCCTGTCCCTGATAAAGAAGGTAACGACTTTCGGACCAAACACAAACCGTTCCCGTTCTCTTGCAACGTCTCCGACACAGGCTTCAAGATTCTCGGCAAGAAAATAAAATGGGCTAACTGGAAGTTCCACGTAGGGTTTACCGCTAGAGCGGGGATAACCATATCGACCGCTTCGGTTCTTGACACAAGAACCAAAAGGTTCAGAAGAGTGATGTACAGAGGACACTTGTCAGAGACTTTTGTTCCGTACATGGACCCAACATATGACTGGTACTTCCGTACGTTCATGGACATAGGAGAGTTCGGTTTCGGGAGATCCGCTGTTAACCTGCAGCCACTCATCGACTGCCCGCAAAACGCGGCGTTTTTGGATGGATACGTGGCGGGACCAGATGGGACAGCTCAGAGGATGAGTAATGTAATGTGTGTCTTTGAGAAGTATGGTTATGGTGCTTCGTTTAGACACACCGAGATTAATGTTCCAGGACAAGTGGTAAACTTCTAAATCCAGTACCTTTTTTACTTTTTGAAAAGAAAAAAATGATTTGTTATTTTGATTTTCTTTGTGTTTTGCAGATAACAAGTGGTGAAGCTGATATAAGTTTAGTGGTTAGGATGGTGGCAACACTCGGAAACTATGATTACGTCGTTGATTGGGAATTTAAAAAGAATGGAGCCATCAGAGTTGGGGTAATGTCTACTTAACGTATTTGTTACACTTAACTAAAATAATTTTAAAATTTATTGACACTTATACTTTTAGTTTTAGATAAAATAATAATTATAACAAGTTAAAGAATTTTGTTTTGAAATTTTTAAAATTTGGGCAATTTTACTATCCATTTATTTGTTAAGGGGATTTTCCATATCAACCACGTCCATTCCTCTCTTATTTTTCTAGTAACATGTTATTTTTATGTCAAGATCTACTATACCGTATTAAATAGTATATAGATTTAATTAGGATTTCTGTTTAATATTTACTTTTGTTAAAAATCCATTTAATTAATTACACATAAATGAAAAATATGTTACCTAGAAAGCTAGAACGATAAATCACTGAGTTAAATACAAATAAGATCGGAAAATAATTATTTTATTTTAATTTTCATTGTTATTTTGGTAATAGACATCCATTCACTTACTGTTGCTCACCTAATTTTCTTCATATTTGTTATTTACATAAATAACTTTAATTATTTTAATTTATAGGTGGATTTGACTGGAGTTTTGGAAGTCAAAGCAACGTCATACACTTCGAACGAGCAGATATCGGAGAACACTTATGGGACACTAGTGGCTAAAAACACCATTGCCATTAACCACGACCATTACCTGACGTACTACTTAGATCTTGACATTGACGGTAACGGCAATTCTTTAGTGAAAGCCAAACTTAAAACGGTAAGAGTAAACAAAACCTCTTCTCCGAGGAAGAGTTATTGGACGGTCGTGAAAGAAACGGCAAAAAACGAAGCTGACGGAAGAGTTCGGCTCGGTTCAGAGCCGGTTGAGCTGCTAATAATCAACCCACAAAAGAAGACGAAAATAGGAAATACTGTTGGTTACCGGTTGATACCGGAACATTTACCGGTAACTTCGCTTTTGACGGACGATGATTACCCGGAGATTAGAGCGTCTTACACAAAATATCCGGTTTGGGTAACCGCTTATAACCGGTCAGAGAGATGGGCCGGTGGGTTTTACAGCGATAGGAGCCGTGGAGATGACGGCTTAGCTGTATGGAGTAGCAGGTAAACAAAAACGTTATAATTTGATTAATCACTTGTTATTGTATATAGTTAGTTATAACTTAGTTTATAATAAACATTTGTGGGCTTGTCTTGGTTGGTTGGGAGCAGGAACAGAGAGATAGAGAACAAAGACATAGTGATGTGGTACAATGTTGGGTTTCATCACATTCCTTACCAAGAAGACTTTCCAGTAATGCCAACTCTTCACGGTGGATTTACTCTTCGACCTTCTAACTTTTTCGACAACGATCCTTTAATCCCGTAATTCGTAGTAAGAGAAACCGATTTGATTCTAACTTGTTTATGTATGGCTTTCTTATATTACGATTTGATTTTTCTGTTTTTGAGTTTTTACAAGAAGTTGTGGGGATAAATCTGATTTGTGAATGTGTTAACACTATGAATTAATAATTTTTAAATCATTTTAATAATTCAAGTAAACCCATGTTATTGGATTAGTAATTTTGAAATCTTTGTTAAACTTATGATATAAAGTTATTAATCAAAATTTAGTGTAATTTAATTATATAAATTTATTTATAAAAATGGAATCTGATAACTTTTTAGGGCAATTCTCTTAAATAACTTTTTTTTTAGTTTTTGTCAGAAAAATAGCATTCAAAAAATAAAATGACCAAAATAGACTTTTTTTTTTGAAATTTTGATTTTTTTTACTTTTTTTTTTAAATTTGAAACCTTAACCTCAAACCCACCCCTTAACTCTAAACCCTAAAGTCCAAATTAGTTAACCCTAGGGGTATAAATGCATATAAATGAATTTTTTAGCTTCTAAAAAAAAATATTTTGGTCATTTTCTTCCTTAAAAACTATTTTTGTGACAAACAAACTAAAAAGGGATATCTAAGAGAATTTCTCAACTTTTTATGTACATAAATGATAATCTCAAACTTCCAGTTTGCAAAATCTATTATTTATTCACCTAAAACCCATCGTGATTCTAATTTGTAGTTCGATTAGTAAGTCCGGTCCATCGCGTATACCACATTTTGATGGAAATAGATCTCCGGTTCAACCGCTCCCATTATGAAAATTGGGATGAATTGGTTTATGTTTGTAACTTGAACCTCATATTTACTAGTATAAAAGTATTAATAAAGACTTACTTGAACCCTCAAGAGATTTCACAATCTAATATTTGATTTTCCTGAAAGATGTATTTGGTCATTTGCAATCCGATTTATAAATCCAGTTCATTTTTATACCAAAAACTGAGTGGAAATTGGAATAGATCTCCGATTCCACCCGTCCCAGGATGAAAACCGGAATGGGCCTTCTATAGCCAGCCATTGACGTAATAGTCACACTAGAGGAGACTTTACGGTTGCGTATGCTTCTGAGTCGTTTGATCCTCCCATATCTGACTTTGCGTTGATTTGATCTCAACCTAATCTCACACGTCACGTTACAAAGAAGAACCAAAACCATCTTTTTAAAAATCAGAAAAAAATGTTTTTTTTTTTTTGTTTCCAAGCAATCTTATATATTTTTGTTCTCTTACTGTCCATCGTGAATCCGACCGTACCCATGTTCAGATATCCTTCGAAACATTCAAATCTATGTTAAAAATCCTTTTTTATCCTCTTAAGATATACTACTTTATAGTAGTTGGTGGTAACCCAAACAGAAACTCATACGCACAGAGATGATGGGATCCGCCGCTGTAGCCAGTTCTCCTTCTTTTGATGTTGTCATCTCAGGCAAGTTTCTCTTTTTATGGCTTTTGAGATGTGAAAACATGAGCTTTCGATGTTTTTTTTTTGTTAGCATCAGTAAGGATTTTCGATATCCATGATTTGAATGAGTTAAAGGTTTACACTTTTGTTTGAGATATGGAGGAGACTGTAGATTTTCAGATGATTTCTTAGCTGAAATAGGAAACCCACATGGACATTGTTGGGATTTACAAATATCATCTTTAATAAAACTTGTAGCTCTGCGTGAGAAGCATGAGAAGGTTGTAGAGAATCTAACACTGACCTCACAACCTTTGAATACATTGAGGTTGTTTGTTGAGGCTACTGTTCTGTACATCAAGCGATCCATATCGTATCTACTTGCTCATGGAGGTTGGTTCATGCTTCTGACCACTTCGTTTGTGGCATTTGGATTCTTGCTTGTGACTGTTGATGGACCTCATGGAAAGGTCAGCACTTTTTCGATATATATAGACTTTTCCGGATTGTAGTAAAAAAAGGGTTCCAACAGTTTGTTGTACATTGTTGTTACAGCATGTTGAAGAAGTATTAGAGTATGTCCGATACAGCTTATGGTGGATAGCACTTGGTGTTGCTTCTTCTATTGGTCTTGGTTAGTCTCACACAACAACAAAATTAGTAATCTTTTTGCATTTAACATTGTTCTTATTACAATTCTTTTCTTCTGTAGGATCTGGTCTCCACACTTTTGTTCTTTATTTGGGTCCGCACATTGCATTGTTCACTCTTAAAGCAACCCAATGTGGTCGTGTTGATTTGAAATCTGCACCATATGATAGATACCATACAGTTTAAATGAGTCCCCTCGTGGCTCGAGAAGTCTTGTTCAGAATTTGGTCCTCCTCTAATGATATCAGCTGCTGGATCTCGTGTTCCACTTACCAGCATATTTCCACAAGTCCAACTGGAAGCGATTCTATGGGGTATTGGAACAGCTCTTGGGGAGCTTCCTCCATATTTCATCTCAAGGGCAGGTTCATATATTACTTTTCTCTATATATATAATCTCTTTGATTTGTGGCGTGTGCATATGTTTCGGTTGTTTATTGTGTGCTTTGGCTCTCTAAATGTTTCCAGCTAGTCTTTCTGGGAGCACAGTGGATGAAATGGAAGAGTTAGAAGCTTCATCATCTGAAGATAGAGGATTTATGGCGGCTAACTTGAACCGTGTTAAGCGTTGGCTATTAACACATTCACAACACTTGAATTTCTTTACCGTATTGGTTCTTGCTTTGGTTAGTATTATGCATCCTACAACTTTCTTCTTTTCCTTCTGCATTAGCCGACTGCTTTATAGGATTTGCGGGAACTACATTTTGTGAGCAATACTTTAAAACTAGTGTTTACCATCTACACACTTATATGTGAGTGCAGGTCCCAAATCCTCTGTTTGACCTTGCTGGAATAATGTGTGGACAGTTTGGAATTCCATTTTGGGATTTTTTTTCTGGCCACTTTAATCGGAAAGGCGATCATTAAAACTCACATACAGGTGGAAAAACTTATATCTCATCATAGATTTGATATTTACTCTTTAGGCATTTCCTGACACCTGAAAGGTTTTTTTACTTTGTTTCTTATGATAGACAATTTTTATCATATGTGTTTGTAATAACCAACTGCTGGATTGGATGGAGAACGAGATGATTTGGATACTTAGTAATGTCCCTGGTTTGGCTGATGTATTGCCTGGACTCATAGACAAACTCCACGCCATGAAAGAAAAGTATATTGATGTGTCACCTCCTGTTCCCTCTCATATCAAGGTAACACAACACAACAAAACAACCTTTTCATTCTTGATAGAACTCTTTTAAGGCATTTTCATGAGCTTCAGGCTTTTACAAAAACTTTTGTTGAGTTTGGTTTGCTTTTTGTTGGTGGTAAGGTGAAAAAATGGGATTTTTCATTTGCGTCGATCTGGAATGGGATAGTGTGGCTAATGTTCCTCAACTTCTTTGTCAAGATTGTGACAGCAACTGCACAAAGACACTTGAAGAAGAAGCAAGAGAAAGAAATAGCTGCTTTGGCTCATTCTAATCGATCAAAATACCTTATAAGCCAAATCTCACTATCTTTACTTCCTTATGCCCCAACATTAAAACAGTTGTTATCCAGATTTAAGAAGGGTAGAAAAAGGAAGCTTTTCTTCTCATGTTGGACTCATTGACACATTGTTCTCGTGGGATTTATACTGTATAGAAGAAAAAGAATGTGTTTAGGGGGTGGAATTGGGATTGTGAGATTGCAGTGGATGCTTATTTTAATCTTGCGGTTCTGCAGAGGAGGTTTTGTGGAAAGAACTCAGGAAAAAAAAAGCTTATAGTTGTAATTTCTTACTCTTGCTTATTTAAATTGTAACTAGTGTTGAGCTATTTGAGCATCCATGATAACTTTAGCTGTTAATCTTACCTTTTAATTTTACTAGTTTTTCTATCTCATGTGCAATGATAATAATATCTAGGAAATTAGTTTTTAATTTAGTTAAAACATATTAAAATAATAAATTGATTTATTAATTAATTAAATCAATAAAATATAAATTATATTTAGATTAGGTGATATAATGTAATTTATTAATTAATTGAATCGAGTAAAATGTTTCAACAAACATTTTTATGGTGACCATATACGAATAAATATAATAATTTGTAATTTGATTAGTTGTTTCATATCAACCAAACCAATGAATTAAAGTATAATTCAAACATTTAATTAACAAATATATTCACAACTAAGTATCACAAAAATGTAAATATTTACATATTTTATTTTTAGCTGTAAATTAATGTTAAAATTTAATATATTTATAATTATCTTATTACCTTAAAAAAATTTCAAAAATGGTAATACATTTAAATTATTTTTATATTTAAGAATTGTACTAAAATGTAAAACTTCATAAATGAAATTTGACATGTTATAATAAGAACTAATACATGTCATCATTTTCATTAAATCGTGTCATTTAAAAAATGTAATAGTAACACTTAAGTAATTTTGTAAAAAAATTACTACACAGAGATTGCAAGCTTTTTCGTAGAAGAACATGAACATAATTGTGTTGTTGAATTCAAAATTTTAAATTCTTAGCTACTGGGAAATTATATACCCCGCAGATGCACAAGCATCACTTACGTACAGACATGCCGAAATCTCAAACAAACAAGTTTGGTCTGAATTGGAGATTCAGGGAAAGCTTGTTGAGCAATTTGATTACTTTATCGTCTTCACCGGAGCTTCACCGTTATAGATAAATTTCAATTTTACCACAAGTTTGATATTATTTTTTGAATTTATCACTAATGAATTACTATTTTCAAACTAATTTTCTATAAATTTAATTTCACTCACTTAATATAAATCCTAAAAATAATTATTAAAGTTTATACTTAAATATATATATTTTTTTTTAAATTAAGTATATTTTTAAAAAATGATATTTAACTTACACTATTTTTAACAATTTTCTACTTTTATTGAGCTCCAAGCTGCGACAGAGAATATGTATGAGATTAAGAAACTACACGATGCTGTCTCCCAATATAAATTTTAGAATACAATTTTTATTTTTTATATTATTTAGTTTGATAATCAACTAATCAAATTTTAATGATTTTTTAAATCAACTAATTGATTATAATGATCTCTTATCAATTTTTCAGTTAGTTAATATAAATCTATGTCTAATATTATTGAGTTATTTGGAAAATAACACTAATTAGTTTTAGAATTTCTTTTTTGAACATAACTAAAATACATATAATTTAAAAACTATCAACATTAAATTATAACTTTTTCACTGTTTATATGAATGACACAGAAATAAAGTCACTTAAGTTAATTTCTCAATTAATATATAATAAAAATTTTATAAAGCAATTAATT
The DNA here is from genome assembly GCA_012274485.2 of Sinapis alba. Lineage (NCBI taxonomy): Eukaryota > Viridiplantae > Streptophyta > Magnoliopsida > Brassicales > Brassicaceae > Sinapis > Sinapis alba. The sequence continues at coordinate 24,577 of MU106532.1, forward strand.
GATTATAATGATCTCTTATCAATATTTTAGTTAGTTAGTATAAATTATTATGTATAATATTATTGGGTTATTTGGAAAATAACAATAACATTAATTAGTTTAAATTTTTTTTTTGAACATAATAAAATAAATATAAATTAAAATTATCAAACAATCAAATTACAACAATTGTTCTCAAACTCTCTATATGAGTAACACATAAAATGTCACTTAAATAACTTCTCAATTAATATATAATAGTATTTTCTAAAGTAATTAATTGATTATAATGATCATTTATTAATTTTTAGTTAGTTAATATAAATCATTATTTATAATATCATCAGGTTATTAGAAAAATAACATCAATTAGTTTTAGAATTCTCCTTTTTAACTTAATTAAAATAATAAAAATTAAAAATTATCAGTCAATTAAATTATAATATTTTTTCTTAAACTGTCTATCTTAATGATACATAATTAAAAATCACTAAATAATTTGTTAATTAATATATAGTAGGTATTCAATGACCAAAATAGAAGTTTACTCGCTTTTCTATCTTTTTCTTTTGAATTTCGAGTTTGCTTCTCATATCCCACATGAAGACAAAAATATCACACATAGTTATGTAGTCCTTTTAGTTAGTTTGTGTGAAGGAAAAAAGATAAATTTACTTTTTCAAGTTCCACTGGTTAAAATCTTTGAGACATTAGTTTTTTTTTCAAAAATTTGATCACTACAAAACTTACATAGCAATTTATCTTTGTTTTGGACTGATAGGTTGTCTCCAAAACCTACTTTCGTCCAGGCCCAATAAAACATTAATTTCAACCTTTAATTTCTATAAAATCTCATATAAAATAAAAATTTATATATTTATATCATATAAATTAAAAATTTGATAAGATATAAATTAATATAGTTTGGACCATATAACAAATCCCAATCAACTAAAAACTATATAAAAGTAAAACAAAACAAAACTTTGAACAAAAGTGTTTTAAATTTTTTGTTGTCTTTTACTTTTTTGACAAACAAGCATTTTTTCTTTTAACTGATAAACTTTCTTCTTATTTAACGTGCATAGTGTTTCATTAGGTGTTCATATTTTTATTTTTAGAATTTTATTAAAAAAACATTATGAAACCATTAATACTAGAGTCCATTATTTAAAATATTTTCAGACACCCATATTTTAAACGCTGGCCATGACTGTCTCCAAATAAAAATAAAATAAAAACCCTAGCCGACCAAGAGAGTAAAAAAGAAGAGTAAAAGGAATACATTGGGAAATTGTAATGATAAATGAGAGTAGTGGTACGACCCAAAGAAAAGTACAAACAGTCATGTTAGATGTTAGGTAAAAGTACATTTAGATTTAATCAACAAAATTCGAGAAAAAAATAGATCAATCATGCAGACCTCATGTCCCACCCGGCTTGGTTCTCTGTCTTTTTCTTGTATTAAAGGAAGATAAAAAAAGTGAAAAAGAGACAGCTAAAGCGCACGTGGCATGTGAGCAATTGCAAAGCTTGAAAAGGACATGCTTCACGTGGCTTAAATCCTACCACTTCTTTAACCATGTGTGCGATTGAAACTACGAATTATCATCAGCTCGTGAAAGAGACATCTCGAGATTTTGTGCTTCGAGGATAAGCTTACGCTTTCTTTTGTAAGATACTATTATAAGATTTGCGTAAGCGTAAAACATTTCAAAGTTTCCAACTTCTTACGAAAACATAAATACATTTCGACTTAGCCTCTATCCAGATACATACGAGGTACCAACCGGAGTTTCGAGACATGGTTCATTGGTTCAACAGAAACAACATTTTAGAAAAAAAGACTATGCGTTCCTTTTACACAATGCACATATTTCAACACGTACCCACCAGATGCTAAAGGCCTCTTAGCTTCCGCACACATCAAACCATCACCCATCATCATTCATCATCATCATCACTCACCATCAGTCTGTACAGAGTCATAAACACTAGTCTCCATTCCAAACTCCTAAAAACCCTAAAGAGTCCTACACATAGATAGGAGTCTCCATCACCAGAGCACCAAAAACACAGCTCTCCCAGGATTCGGTTTTACCAACTCCCACTTCCAATGTTTATTTCCCCATCATGCTTTCATACGCAACCATAAGAAGTTTAAAGTGATCTAAAACGCACAATCTAAAAAAGAAAAACAACATTTATCACCTGAACCCTGTGAAACATTCCTACACCAGCTACTCACAAGTTCTCCATTCCCGATCCACTTAAAGTTAAGCCCTCACAGACTCAGAGTTAACCTGACCACCCCTTGCACCCGTTTTCAACTCGCTCACAGGTGGTGAAGAAGCTTTACGACCAAAGTTTAGTAAAAAGTTCCGCTGGTCTTCATTCGTATGACGTAGGCTCGCACGTAAAAGCTCAGCAGGCATTTCCCTCTTTATAGCCACCTCCAACACATCAGCTGCATTGTCCTGGTTCTGACCATGGATCGTCTCATACTTACTCCTGCAATATTTGGTAAGAAGTGTGAAGAATTCATCAAACGAGGCTCTCCACAGTCCATCATTCGAGTTTTTAACAGCTACTGCTACTTCAGCAGCTCTCTCAAGAAGAGACACCAACACAACTGATGCTCCATCCCCAGAAGGACTTCCTATTGGACGGAGAGGTGGCTGCTCTGAAGAACAGACAACAGCCGCAAGACAAGCACTCAGTGCCCGGAGATCCATTGCTTGGACACAGACAGTAACCGCTTTAGCAAGACTAGCTATCGTCTCTGCTGCAACGGTATCTGAAGGTAGGCCACCGAATAAAAACCTGAGGTGGCGAAATACAGCCATGCAGACAACCCGAGCAATCTCAGTACCCGGGACAAGAAGCTGTATATACTTTGTGAGCAGCTGCTTCCCCTTGGGAAGAGTCGCTATGCGTAGAAAGACAATGTCGTCCTTGGCAGTCAACCCGGTTTTCTGACCGGTTTTGCTGAAGGGATCAACAAGTTGAAGCGACGTAGCTAAGCCTTCTAGGAGGAGTTGACGCTTTCTCATGAGCTGAGAACCTCCGTCTTGTGGTCGGTTGAATTGGAGTGTCCTATCAACGTCAACTATATCTATAAGAACTCCAAAAGAATCTTCAATGGTGACTCTAGCTGCCACAAGAGGTTCCTGCTCCAGATGCTTATGGTTAGACCTTCCATCACGAGAGCTAGGAGGAGAGTCAACCTCTAGTAGGGCACGTGGCCTGCAAACATTAGGAAGAGTAATCTTTCCAAGAGCATCCACGTGGACTTGTGGTTGCTGATCTGAGCTGCTATTACGGGACCGAGATTGGTGGTCCTTCAGATGAGAAGGACAGAACTGAGTCTTTGGTCTAGACCCGGAAGACTTTTTGGCAAGCCGAGCTTGGTGGTAATAATCATTGACGTAAGAGTCACTACTGTGTGAGTTGGAATGCTGCATCTTGAGAATACTCTCAATCTCTTCTGAAGTCATGTACTTTGATCTAAACTGCAAACCGGTTTCACTTTTCTGGCTAGACAGAGATGCCTGTTGGGAGAGTACTCCTCCACTTCTGTTCTTTCGACTCCTATGAGACGGCTTATGTTTGTGTTCCCTTACTTCACTGACCCCCAGAGAAGCTTGACGCGATGGGGAAGGGCATGAGTTATACAGCTGAGACTGTAACGCGGCGAGATGAGCTAGAGATTGTCTCTGCTGAAGTGAAATCAGCTGTTGTGATGTAAAACCATTCCGAGGAGGAAGCTGCAGCTGCTGTTGCTGTTGCTGTTGCACTAGACTGTGTAACAATCCGGAGCGATCACCGTGCAGAAGAAGGCCAGGGTCAGTAACCCAGTGAGGAGGTTGCACCGTGTTGCCAAGAGTAGGACCACATGAGGCATACCTAGCCAAGTTACTACCGTAGTGTGGCGGTCCGTGTGTCAATCCAGAAAGATGGAAAGCAGAGTTTGACAGAGAAGAGCTATTTGGTGCAGGGAGGTTCAGCTGACTACTACCAGGGAGAGAAGGAGCACGATGAATATGGCTCGGTGAAGATTGTTGAGTTCTGTTTCCATGCGAAGGAAAAGAGGATTCCGGTACAATAATCGGTTCGCTACTGTAATGCTGCAGTTGTGCTTGCTGCTGAGGATATGAGGATGTTCTGTGCAAAGAGTTTGAGTTAGCTGATGAATGTGGCTGTGAAGACCAGCTAGCTTCCTGAGCTTGTTCTTCAAGCGTGTGCTGGTCCAACCAGCTTGTGAACTCATTATCCTGTGTCCAATCCGTTGCAGAAGAACCTGGAGATAAACTTATGTCAGAAAAAAGCACTGGTAACGAAAAATAACATCTTAAAACAGATCACTGAATCATAAACCGAGTTAGGTAATAAACTCACTTTCCCTTGAAAAAGAACCTGATCCTCTGTCACCGATTACTCCAGGGTGTTTGGGCCCGGAAACAACTCTGTTTAGCTGTCAAAGATCAAACCAAACAAAAACATAAGTAGACAACCAAGTAAGAACAAGCAACAATGATATCTTTTGAGGAGTAACTAACCAACTTTTTAGTTTTCTTGTCACTATTAACATCAGGATTGTAAACAACGAACAAAAATGCTAACCTTGGCAAAAGTTGTGGCAAGATCATCCATTTCAGACAATGATCCCAAACCTGCACCCTGAGACCACAAGTAAGAGATGTTTTTAACACCACTCTTTAATCTATAAAGGACGTTAAACTATCATACATATCAAAAGAAGTCAATCCAAAATTACCTCTCTTTTATCAAACAAGTGATACCCATCACCATCATCGGCATGTCCGAGAACAGAAGCGGCATCATCATCAAGACCTCCCAATTCAACTTCTTCAAGACTTTGACCAAAGAACTCATATTGAGATGCGTCAAACAGTGTGCTGTTATTATTACCTGCACAAGACAACAAGAGATCCGGTTTCATTAGACACATGAGCTAAGTAGAACTAAAGCTCTGTAATAAAAAACAGAGCATCTTAAGCCTAAATCCTCTGTTTTTTATTTCAAATTTGACACAAAGAAAACATGTTAAATTTCCTCAACTCATAAGCATTGAAGAAAGGACAAAAACTTAGATTTGAATGAAAGCAGAAAGAGCGAGAAAGAAAAGGAACTCACTTGAGGAAGCTCGAGCTAAGTTGTAGTAAAGATCTCTAGAATCAGATCTCTCCATGATCAACACAAAAGAAAACAAAAAGCTAATCAAATCAGACGAAAGACCGCTAAACAAAACCAGCGAATCTCTTCTAACCAGCTATAGCTCTAGAGTTGAGTCCTGCTTGTCTAACAAACAAGATGACAGCTTAACAGAAGGAAAGAAAAGAAAAAGTGAAAATCGGCTCAGATTTCTAGAGTTTCAGATTTTCCGAGGAAATTGAAGAAAAAAAAAGTTTCATCGGAAAGCCGGAGGAAGCATCTCTCCCTGAAGAAGAAAAGAGGTTAAAGAAGAGAGAGGAAAGGATGAGTGTTTTATATTTGTTCTATGCGTAACATTGACACCATGACCTTGCCCGAATAAATCCTTTCTTTTTAATAAAAACAGTTTTCTTTTTTCTTTGTAAAATAAATAGCGAAATGTTTTATGATTTTTTTTTTCTTTTTAATTCCTTTTTGCCTTTTTGGTTATATTAAATTAAGTTCACAACATTGTTTTGTCAAATTAAAATTCTCTGTTGTTGAGAGCACCATTATCCCATCACTAAGTGGGTCTCTTATATGATGGGACCCACCAAAAAAACAAAAAATGGTCTCTTATGTATACAAAATAAGATACTCTCTCTTTTTGTTTTTTGTACTGTTTGCGGGTCCCACTGACATGTGGCAACCTGCAATTGGTTCCTTTAAAAAAAAAAAAATTCAGACAAAAAAAAAAAAAAAAAAATTAGAACCCCAATATGGGGTTAATGGGATAATGGTGTTCTGAGTGTTCACAAAAAAAACTCTGTTGTTGACAAGAAATCAAAAGTAAAATATTCTACTTTCCTATTTTCTATCTTGAATTTCCATCAAACACTATATTCGTGTATCATTATAGAATGATAATATATTTTATTGATTACGAAAAGCTATCATATATCTATCTACTTGTCACTTTCCATATATACTTACAAGCCAAGTGGATGATGTGTTCATGTGTTTTTTTTTATCCTTTCATGTAACTGTTCTGGATAACTTTGAATTTTGTTTTTGGTAATTTATAGGTACATAACACAACCACTAACTAGATAGTATGACCTTTTATATTTGATTACAATAATTATTTTCCCACTTCACTTTTTGTCATGTCTTTGTTAAAAAAATCCAGATGCATAGAGATGAACAATATAATTAAATGTATATAGACCAGAATTTAAAATAAATAACTGCAGTGACAAGTTATATTGTCCATGTGAATGTATTTCATCCGGTCGGTTCCTTTTGACCTCATATATGGCGTAAATATTGAGAACATATATTGCCGCGGCCGCGATATACTCGGTCTCGGCCACGTGAAGTTTATTAGAATTTCTAAATCTGAATTAATTTCAAAGTCCGCAATGTATACGCTTATAGCTTTGTAGTAACTACAAAGTCAACCATGCAATTTAAACTTATAAATCTATATACATATTTAAGCATAATTATACACAATTATATATACAAGTACAAGAAGAGTTTTTAATCTGATGTTTTGCGAAAAATACTCGATACTTAATTTCATAAGAGTTTTCCAAGATCTGGAGTAACCACCGGCACCCTTACACCTGGCCGAGTTATGCTGAGTGAACATGGGTGAAGTATAAATGGAATAAGTTAAAAGAAAATATAGGAGTAAATGTGAATGGATTATAGATTCACAAAATCAGTAAAAGAAAGTTATGAGCCAGATTCGTGATAAGTGATTTTAGATAGGACGAGGTAGAATATCATAAAATTTTGATTCGATTTATTATTCGTTTCGACTCAAATCAAATTGAAAAATCTAAATATTCATAATTCTATAACTCATAAATACTAATATTTTTAGAAACAAATATACAATCATGTATATACACATATATTTAAAGAATTTATATATAACATATAAATATTATATTTTATATAAATTTTACAATATTTTTATTTATTAAATTTATTATATTAATTACTAAAATTAAATATTTTTTATTTTTGTAATAAAATATTATTATTTTATATTAAATTTTTTATTTTTATTATATTTGTACGGATCAAATTGAATATTCAGTTAAAATTTAAATCTTTTGAATATCTAAAACACAATATATCCATATGTTACCAATTGAATCATAGAATAATTAATTATTTGAACAAAAGAAATCTGATCACCTTAAAAATCTGAATATTTTATCGGTGTCCATCCCTAATTTTGGATGCAAGACATATAAATGTGTAACACGTTAGTTTTATGGAACAGTACACGAGTTGATTTAAATGCAAGCATTAGGTGCTATACTGTTCCTTGTTGAAATCCCGTGGAAAGAGTACTTTATGTCATTAGTAGTATCAACAAAGACTGGATTCAGACCATATGAAAGATCTAAGGCTCAAACTCCTCCTAGTTAACAAAACAAAATTATGTACAAATTAACATCTGGTATTGAGCTTGCTTTCTCTGTTATTGGGCTTGCTTTCTCTGTCATTTGGTGCAGGTACGGTGGTATGTGGCGGCTTTGGTGTCTCCTTCTCCTAATAAAGGTCGTCTTTGTCTGATTGGATGTCTTGGTCTCCGGTGAAGACGTCGATCTGTGAAGGCTGTAAGCCAAGATGCCTTCGTAAGCTGTTCTTGAAGAGACATATTTTAAAGAACTGATCATCGGGCATCCCAAACTCTACTGGGTTCAGTTCTCCGATTCACTGCAGGCTTCATTTTGCGGCAAGCGTTGTTCAAATTGTCAAGTATCCTTTGCATTAGCTTCGTAGCTTCGAGTCAGTCCCAATCAGTTAAGATTGAGTCTATATTTAGTTTTATTTAAGCTCTTTATTTCTTTGTTGTTTCTGTCTTTCTGTAAAAGATCTAAAAATAGTAATGAAATTTTAACATTGTTACCCAAAAAAAAAATCTGTTATTGAGCCTAATCCCAAATATAATGTCTCTAAATTAAGTTTGGAATACCAAATCCGGGATGATCATGCTATTGAATATCACTAGGCTTAAAAATGTATGCTCTTGTTGAAGATCAATCTCTTGTCAATGTTTTGGGGGGAAAGATTTAATCTTACTTAAGCTACTTTTTGGATTTGTGGAAGACCAGACTACAACTTGTAATATTGTTAGTTATCGCCAATGTGATTTTCTAAAAATGCATGCTTATAGAAATGATTATTAGAAAATGTTGTAAATGATGTTTACATAGATTGTCGAGTTATCAGTTTGGTCTACAAAGTCAATATGAATTTCTTTAAGCTGTTGACAAAAAACACACACTCATTCCTTAATTGAAATCAATTCAAGAACATTAAGGTGATGACAACTCCGTCGTTGTAAGACAATAAAAGCATTAGAAACAAAACGAAAGAACCGTGTTATAAGGGTAACATCAATATAAAGCCCAATGGGCCTAGTAATGAAAAGGCTGGTTCGAGGCTTTTCTACTGGGCTAGGGTTTTGTTTTCATTCTTTCATCCTCCATCGAGTTTCTTTATCAACTATTAAACCTAGCATTTTCATCGAATCCGCCACATAGGGTTTTTTAGCGGCGAGACGAAAAGGAAGAAGAGGGATCTAGACAAGTGAAGAAACAATGGTGAAGTTCTTGAAGCAGAACAAGGCAGTGATCCTCCTTCAAGGCCGATACACCGGTAAGAAGGCCTTGATCATCCGTTCCTTCGACGACGGAAACCGTGAGCGTCTTTACGGACACTACCTCGTCGCCGGACTCAAGAAGTACCCGAGCTAGGTCATCCGCAAGGACTCGGTGAAGAAGACGGCTAAGAAATCTAGAGCTAAGTGTTTCATCAAGGTCGTGAACTACCAGCATCTGATGCCTACACGTTACACGCTCGATGTGGATCTCAAGGAAGTCGCGACTCTCGAGGCTCTGTCTTCAAAGGACAAGAATGTCGCTGCTCTCAAGGAGGCTAAGGCTAAGCTTGAGGAACATTTCAAGACCGGGAAGAACAGATGGTTCTTTACTAAACTCAGGTTCTGAAGGAGTTCTTGTCGGAAGAAACGTTTTGTTGTTGCATTTTCGTATCCAATATTTAAAACAGCGTATTATTAGTTTCTAGGGTTCATATTGAGAACAATGTGGATCCTTATTTTGGATTCTGAAAGACTTTTTGTTGAAATTTCTGTTCTGGAGTTTGTTTCTCTATTGCATTTTGATTACCTCTTTGCTTCCATTGAATGATTTGCTTAGGATTTTGTGATAATTTGAGTTTTAGGAATGTCTACATTTACATTTTGGTTAGTTTTGTTAGATTCAAGAGATCCATTCTAAGTAGCTTTGATCAAAATCTTGGTTAGAAAACGATCAATCATGCATTTCTTGAACAACAGTCTTTAACTTGGTGGTAAACCCTAACAAATTTGTTGAACAAAAAACTTTCAATTTGTAGTAAATTTTAAATTTGATCTAAATTTTTGTCATTTTAATAATCTTGCGTAAGAACATGTTCGACACTAGTTCTGATATGGTTTATAAGTTCTTAATTATATGAAATTGAACTATATTAGAACCTGCAATTGTTATTTCATTATGTAGTTACTTGAATGTTAAGTTACATTTACACATACCTCAAAAGAGTATAATTGGAAGCATAAACACAACTTTTCTACATTTTCTTGCATAACAAAACGAAGGCCACACTACAAATGGAAAAAAAAAAATGAGGTATTGATTATCACTTTGGGACCAATAAATCGACAGCTAAGTAATAGCTTCCGACGATAATGGTAGATGCAACAGAGCTTCTTGCCATCCTTATCCCAATTCCTCCGACAATACGTTTCTGTCTGTAGGATGGATTCGTGTCTATCTCTCAAGTCTCTTTCCTGGTTTATTCCATTTCAGAAACTTCCTCTCTTTTGCTGTATACTGTCAAAAGCGAATAGAAGCCAATCATAAAGAAAATGAGATGCAGAGCATTTGTAAGATAAATGTGAAAAAGCCATGGATGGATCTTCTTTTTAACCTTTGGCAGTATTACACACTGTGCACGTGTTCTTGCTGTGTCAAAGCTATGAGATGCTGCAGCTGCAATGGCACCAGAAAACCCAGCGGCAATGCTAATAGTTGCCGGAGATAAAGGTCCAACGTCTTCTTCAGAACTGAGCTCAACAAGTTTAGCAAAATCATTAACATTTTTGATCAAACTTATGTTTAAGCTATCAAAAGAGTTTTGAAGTACCTGGGAAGAGGATTTATTCCAACAGCTTTCCAACCAATCATTGCCTCGTGAAGAAACTGCCATGTCCCGAAGAACACTTCTCCGTAAAGACAATCTCTAACAAGACCCGAGCGTAGATTTCTCCATAATGCTCTCCATCCTTCAAGTGATGCAACATCGAGCGGTCTCTTAACATCCATGGCTGATGGTGGATTCCCTGTTCCAGTCATCATCCATGGGTACTCTTGCAAAGGGGCTGTCATGTTTGGTGTTTATGGTTTAAGACGGATAAGAGACTGACTGTTTGTGTCAGTGACTTTACGTCAAGAGTGCATCTTCTTAGCAGTTTTGTGATCACTGGTGAAACTACCGGTGCGGTTTCTGCAGCAGCTGCAGCGTTTGGAGCCCGTGAAGCAGCAGTTACCTGTTGTCGGACTTTGATTAGCTCAAAGGGAGAAGTCATAACTGTTTCTGCTGCACCTCCCACCATCCCAGCTAGAACAGATTCACTGACTTGCACATAGTTATCATGTCAACCATCTGGAACAAAAGGAGTTCACATTAGAACACCACTCTTTAGATTCTTCAAGAAAACGGGTTCGCTCAAAGAGTGAAAGCAACCGACTTCACTCACACACTAGGGCAGAAAGGCGACATGAGTCTGCGTAATACCTTAGTACAAAACTGTCAGAATCTCAGTGTGTAATTAATGGAAGCAACCAAATTCATACTACCATCATGCACTGTCCGAAGAGAGAAAGCAACCAACTTTAAGTGAGAACGCCATGAACGGATACGAATACTGCTACATACTCAAAGTCTCAAACATAATCTCTCTAACAGAAGAGCTAGAAGCAAAAACAAGGGAGACATGGATACCTTTATAGAAAGCTGTAAGAATCTCATAGACACTGAACCTCGCACCAACACCTGAAAAATTCTTCCTAGAGTTAACCATCCAAGACCACTGTACAGACCTGCATTTGTGTTCAAAAAGACACAAACCGTACATCGTTTTTTTTTGCCTGAAGCAGATTGATTGAAATCGAAAGAGTAGTTTTTTGCGAAACCTGAATAGCCAGAGAAGCGGAAAACTCAGGTTGGTTCAGGACCCAGTAAGAAACTACTCAGGTTTAGTTTCTTACTGGGTCCTGAACCAACCTGCATTTTAATTGCAGCAATCAATCAATCCCCCAACCAGAGACTCCAATTCCATAAAAGAAGAAGAAGAAAGGAACCTGGATGATGGTTTTGATGGTATCTAGCGGGTAAGCGAGAGCAGTTCCTAGCGAGAGAGAGGCCGACGCTGCTTTAGCATGAGTTGCAAACTGATGATTCTCAATAAGCTTTTCCATTTCAAGGTGGTAACAACGAGAGAGAGGTACAAGGTGTACGGCGAAATACCTCAACGAAAGCAAAAGAAATGCATTTTATTTAAAATAAATATCAAAATTCTATAGCTTTTTTTCAGACAAGAAGTCGTGTCTCTTATATAAGTTTTATTTGAGTTTAAGCAAACAATAACTTCATCTTCAACCCAACCTGAACACTGTTCTACGTTAGAGAAGCAACAAGATCAGAGACAGACAACGAAGACGAGGTTCCGTTCCAAGTCGAAGAAGAAAACAAACGATGTCGTTTAGCAAGAAAAAAAAACAGAAAACAAACTTTAGCAAAATAAAGAGTTTGGTAGATTTATAAAAGACATCTCATCAGCATGACAATGCGTGGAAGCACTGTGAAATCTACAAATACGGTGACCGGCTTCAGATGAGGTGTCTCTACTGCCGCAAAATGTTCAAAGGCGGCGGTATCACTAGGGTCAAGGAGCATCTTGCTGGTATCAAGGGACAAGGCGTGATCTGTGACCAAGTTCCGGAAGATGTTAGGCTTTTCTTGCAGCAGTGCATCGAAGGAACCGTGAGACGTCAGAGGAAGAGACGCCATTCCATCTCAGCTGAGCCTTTGCCTGCTCATGCTTTACCTCCTTGTGAAGCTGAGCCGATGATGATGGTGGTTCAGTCTGATGTCAACAACGGTTTTACATCGCCGGGAAGTAGGGATGTAGTTGCGCAAAACGAGGGACTGTCGGGTGGCAGAACAAAGCAGAGGCCTTACAGGAGAAAGAAGACTGCTTTTGAGAATGGTAGTGCGAGCAACAACAATGGCCTTATTGGTATAGACATGGACAATAGTTTGGTCCCCGTAGCTATTAGTAGCGTGAAGAACATTCTGCCCCCAGCTTCTAGAGATAGGGAGAACGCAGTTCATATGGCGGTTGGGAGATTTCTGTTTGGTATCGGAGCTGATTTTGATGCGGTGAACTCTGGTAATCTCCAACCGATGATCGATGCCATTGCCACTGGAGGATATGGGGTGTCTGCACCAACGCACGATGACCTTCGAGGTTGGGTACTGAAGAGTTGTGTAGAGGAAACGATGAATGAAGTGGAAGAGTGCAAAGGGATGTGGAAGAGAACAGGCTGTTCTGTTTTGGTCGAGGAATTGACATCTGATAAAGGCCTTAAAGTCCTTAACTTTTTGGTTTATTGTCCTGAAAAGATAGTCTTCCTGAAATCAGTGGACGCATCTAAGATATTATCTTGCGCTGATAAGTTGTTTGGGCTACTTAGGGAAGTGGTTGAAGAAGTTGGCAGTAGACATGTTGTTCAAGTGATTACAAAATCCGAAGATCACTACGCTGCTGCTGGGAAAAAGTTGATGGGCGAGTATGGCTCTCTATATTGGGTTCCTTGCGCTGCACATTGCTTAGATAACATGCTCGAGGAGTTCGGGAAGATTGGGTGGATAAGCGAAACTATAGAACGTGCTCGAGCTATCACAAGATTCATTTACAACCGTAGTGAAGTTTTGAATATGATGTGGAAGTTTACTTGTGGGAATGATATACTGCAGCCATTATTTAGCACTTATGCGACTGGTTTTGCTACGCTGGGTAGAATAGGTGAGCTCAAGTCCAATCTACAGGCTATGGTTACTTCACCAGAGTGGAATGAATGTGTGTATTTGAAAGAAGCAAGCGGATTGGCTATGACTGCTACCATCGATGATGAAGCCTTTTGGAAGGCAATAACTTTGGTGAACGATTTGGTGGGTCCTCTTTTGCGTGTTTTGAAAATAGCTTGTTCTGAGAAGAGGCCTGCGATGGGGTATGTCTATGCAGCACTGTACCGAGCAAAGGAAGCAATTAAAAGAGATCTGGTTAACAAGGATGATTACATGGTGTATTGGAGAATTATAGATCAGTGGTGGGAGCAACAACATCATGTTCCTTTGTATGCTGCTGGTTTCTTTCTCAACCCGAAGTTCTTCTACACCGCCAGTGAAGAAATGCGTAGTGAGGTCATTCCGTTTCTGATCGACTGCATAGAGAATTTGGTTCCTGATATCAGCATTCAAGATAAGATCAGCAAGGAGCTAAACTCTTACAAGAATGCTGTTGGAGTTTTTGGAAGGAACTTGGCAATCAGAGCTCGGGACACAATGCTTCCTGGTGCAGTCTAATCTTTACTTCTTTTGTATCCTTTCCTCTTGATACTTCTATCACTTGAGTCTTTTTGACATGGTTGGTCTCTTCAGCTGAGTGGTGGTCTACATATGGAGAAAGCTGCTTGAACCTCTCACGTTTTGCGATACGCATTCTAAGTCAGACGTGCAGCTCATCAGTTGGTTGCAGGAGAAACCTGATACCGGTCGAACAAATATACCAGTCAAAGAACTCCATTGAGCAAAAACGGCTCAGCGATCTTGTGTTTGTTCAGTACAACATGCGCCTCAAACAACTGTAAGTCACTTAATATTTGTCCCTTTTGCCAGCCAAAACATTTGTTTCCATGGAGTTAAAAATAAGAATAGAGTTAAGTGTTAATCTGTCTCCTCCAGGGATTTCGAAAGCGAAGAAGACACATTAGACCCTCTATCACACAGCAGGATGGATGTTCTTAAAGAATGGGTTTCTAGAGACCAGTCTTGTGAGGAAGAAAACGGAAGCTCGGACTGGAAGTCACTCGAGTATATTAAGAGAACACTTGCACCAATGATCGATGAAACAGATCACTTGGGGTCAGGTAGAAAAGATTATCCTCACACAGTCTGATTTTGTTTTTCTTAAGAGTTGCGAGATGTTGAAATGTAAGAATGATGTGTACAGGTTTCGATGATCCAGAGATATTCAAGGTAGAAAAAGAAGTGAGAGATGAAAGCTACTACACAAACACATCAGAAGGTGGTGTTTAAGCCTCTTAAGATTTATTAGGGTTGGTTTAAGCCTCTTGTGTCTCTTTGTAACTTACCTGAGAAGGTGGTGTTTGTAGTCCTAGGTTGTACTTGTACTTTCAAAGTCTTTACCACTGGGAACATTCATTGTCCTATTATTAGGGTTCATAGAATTTGGTGGTTATTGTCAGTCTGTCCAGATTTTTAAATTGTTTGACAAAATAATGTCAGTGTTCTACAAAACAGAATGCCTAATTTCTCTCATAATTCATGGATTTTTATTGGTGAATATATAACGATAGTCCTCCTGACAGTGTATGATTCATCCGACCAGAGAAGAGATGCTGCTGCGTGACAAGAAATGGTTTCGATATTGGAGACTTTAAGAGAAATTGGCATACATAACCATAAAAAAATATTAATTAATCAACTACACATATAGCAAATGTTTGGGTAGAATAGACTCTGTTTTTATGTATTAACTAGGTGTTTGCCCGCGATTTCGCGGATGATAATATTATAAGAAAAGTACATGTTATGTTTATAATGTTATATTGTTGAATAATACTTAGAAATATTAACATTTTAGAATTTAATAGTTTGATAATCAAAAATTTCAGTATCTATTTTTAAAAAAACTGTAAAACTTTGAGATAGTTCAATAAATATAAGTCATTAAACCATTTTTCTTAAAGCAAATATTATTACAATTGGTTCAAATAATTGGTTGTAAATTGTTTTTTAATTTATTTTAACATATGAAAAACGAAAACACTTTAGTCATACAAAATATATTTTATGTAGTTCCAAGAAGGTGGTTAAAGACTTCTATAGCTTTTACATCTTCGTTGATGATTAGTTTTATTTATGTTTTTTTTTATTTGTTTGATTGTTTTCAATTTATTTTAATTTTAACAAAAAATAATTATTTTATGTGTTTTTAAAAAAAATTTGGCAAAACAAAAATTTCTGATATGACTTAAAATTCAATTTTATTTATATATATGAGTTAGGTATTAAACAATATGTAATTCAAGAGTTCGCAGATAATTGATTGTAAAATTAATGTCTATATTAGCACTAAAATAAATAAAAATCTAAAATATCAACTATTGAAATTGTAAGATTTCACCTATGAACGTATATGTAACACAAAAAATCACTTAAATAAGTTATATTTTAATATATAAATAAATAGTGTGTTATAATTTTATAAGATTTAAATGATTTATTTTTTAAGAATGATAACCATAAGTCACTTAAAATACTTCTATTTTAATAGATAAGATAATAAGTGTAAAATAATTCTATATGATTTATAAATCATTATAATATATATTTATACAATTATAATTAGATTTCGAAGCATTTAACATTTTGCATCTAAACAAGATGTGCTCAAAATTTATATAAAATAGATTTGATAAAAGTCTCATAAATTATTTAGAAACTCTAATAAAATGATCTTGTGTGGGTTTTAAAAAACATAAAATTTCTAATAATACCTTATTATAAATAATTATAAATAAATAATTTATAAAAAATAAAAAAAATTGATGAAATATTATATATTCTTTCTATAATTAAGCAATTAGTTACTATAAATTGTTATTTGTAATATTACCTTGTGTTTTTTTGGTAACTTGCACTAATTGGTTCTAGAGTTTCCTTTTATTTTTAGATTTGATTAAAAATATTTAATAAAAATCATCACAAATTATAACAATTTTTTGAAACTTTACCTATGAGCGACACGTCAGCAGTAGTGACTAAAGTGACTTCTCATTTAATATATAGGAGGATTACAAAACTATCCATATACAAAAATAATTGATGTGAAAGATTATATAAGAAAAAAATGTTTGGTGATATTTTTTCTTCCATCTTTTGTGATAAAAGAGCCTATGATAAAGATAATGGTGTGGCATAGGATAATTAGACTTTTCAAACATTGACGGAGTGTTAGTTGGTGTCGAAATTGGGTGTTAGTTGGTGTCGAAATTGGTCAACCTGCCAACGAAAGCTCGGTAAGTCGATTTGGGTGAAAAGACATGTCGAGTTACATCACTATTGACTGTGCTTCAGAAAAAGAAGCAAATAATGCATACAAAAATTTAAAATTTAAACATTTGGAGAAAATGAACAATTTATATTGCGTTATATTATTTTATTTGAAAAACATAAAATAAACATTTTAAAAAAAAAATATATGAATATAATAAATTTATGTATTTGTTATTTAGATGGTGCTCCAACATAATGTTTTATTATGTCATTTTCAACAACAATGAATGTATCTCTTACATGATATTTGACAACTACATTATAAAAAGAAAACAAGCATCAAACTATGTAGAATGTATTCTACACTACACAATATAAATAGAATAAAACTCCTCCTTCGTAGTTAGTAAAATGATTATGTTTGTTAATATATTATTGCTATGAATTAAGTGTTATATGCTATTTATTTAACAAATATACTATAGTATATTTTGTTAGTTTCACATTGTCATTTTGATACGCATGCGCTCGTAAAAAATATTTTTTTCATTTTTTCTTTCTCTTATGAATATACAAAAAAATTATCCTTACTGTCAAAATGTTTCGGTATTTGTAGTACTCAATGTATCTCATTATTAAATATGCATTATTTTGTTGAAATCCATTCATTTTTATGTTGCGTGATGTAATGTTTTTTAATTCTTTTTATTTGCACTCAAAATATATATTGTATATATTTGAACTAATTATAAAATTAAATTGGTGGATAATTTTTTTATTGTTTGTTCATTGTTTCATGTCTAACAAATTATTAGACCGAATGCTGTCTATATAAATAAACAAATCCATGCGAACACAAGAAATAAAATTACATCTCCGCTAACATATAGATATACCACTAACTTTCCCCCATATTTATGATCATGATATAACTGTAAGCAAAATTGTACAATATGTTGTACTATTTTCAGTCAATATCGTCAGGCCAAGAAGTATTATAAAGGTTCTGAAGGGGAGACACAAGTGGTTGTTAGAGTTTCTCTTTGTTTTGACAAGAACGGTAATTTATGCATAAAGTATATCATCCAACATACTCATAGACCAGAGATGAGAAATTTTTACCTTCAATACTGTTATCTTTCTAGCCTTAATCCTCATGTTCTACAGTGTTAATCATGTCTTGTTGTGGCTCTTATTTAGATTGGAGACAAATTCAACAGTAGGCACGGGCAGAAAGGTGTATGTAGTACAATCATTCATCAGGAAGATTTTCTATTTTCTGAACATGAAATTTGCCATGATTTGATCATGAATCCTCATGGATTTCCAAGATTAACAAAATATTCTATATAATGATTCTTTTTTTTTAACAACTCACATAATGATCATGGATTTCCAAGATTAACAAAATATTCTATATTTATATGTGCATGTTAGATGCTTTTTATAGTGAAGAGCCAAATGAAAAAGTTTTTTTCTTTTCATTTTGTTTGCGAGTTCATGTTGTGTGGGATGTTAATTTTCGCACTGCTTATGAAATTTTTGCTTAATTGTTACCCTTGCATTGCCCATACTTTAAGATCTTTTTGTAGCCAGGACCATATTTTGGTACCCTAACTTGAAGCAACATTTATGTTTATCCCTTCAGATCAAAGTTTTATAGTTTCATCTGAAGTTTTTGCTTATGTATTATAACTAGCGAATTTATTAACACTTTTTCTTGTCACAGTCGTATGACAGTAGGTAAGATGATAGAACTTCTTGGAAGTAAAGTTGAGGTGTCTTCTGGAAGATTTCATTATGTTAGTGCTTTTGGAGAAGAAAGTGGTCATGCTGACAAGGTTGAGGATATAAGGTTCTCGCTTTAAATATGAGGATTCTTCTTCTATTTTGGAATTTAATGTCGTATGTTCTACTATTTCAGTAAGACCTTTGTGAAACATGACTTTTTCTACAGTGGGAAGGACTTGTTATACTCAGGTACAGCTTTATGATACTTCATAACATCTCATAATGTGCATATGTTAAAATCTATTCCAGTGTGTCGGTTATTATATTCTTGGATAGAAAAGTCATTTGCATTCACTGAAATTGATTCTTTCTTTGTATATCAACCTGATGCCCTTGAGATTCTCTAGGTTTCAGTGGTGAGCCGTTATATGCATACATCTTTATGGGGCCAATGTATTACAAGAAATTGAACACATGGTGAGGTTTTCTCTAACCTATGTATACCATTTTTTTCCTCTTTGTAATGACATTGTTTTATATATCAGAGTGTGTTAGTTCTTTTTGGAAAAACAAACAAAACATATCTGCTTTTTTTTTGTACTTATGTTGTTGAGTAGGTCCTGGACAAAATTCTGCGAGAGGGAGTGGACCGCGTGTGATGATGACAAGACAGCCAACTGAAGGGAAATAAAAAAATGGAGGTATGTGGTTCTTCTTTTTATTTATGTATCTTCCTTCACTCTGTTTTTAACCATGAATTTTTGTTTTCTTAATTGAAAATTATAATGCTGTCGCAGGTTTACGAGTGGGAGAAATGGAACGATATTGCCTTACCACATTTCTATAAAATTATAGAAACAAAAACAAAAAATATGATTAATCTAAACATCCAAAATGGCAGAATGTTTACACTAATATGATACAACCTCAGAGCCATTGATCCTGTCATACAAGTGAAAACAACGCGTCTTGTTCTAAGGGGAATTTAAACAAACTCTGAAGATTGTTTTCACTTGTATGACAGGATCAATGGCTCTGAGGTTGTATCATATTAGTGTAAACATTCTGCCATTTTGGATGTTTAGATTAATCATATTTTTGTTCTCACTGTTCTGACGCTTGATTATACCCAAATCATCGTTACTCTTTAAACATTCTTTTCATCAAAACAAATACAACCTTAGAGAAGAAAACGGTTTTTGTTGCACGATATATACATAGACGCAAACACATGCACAATAAGTTATGACATCTAATTACAAACGAGATCCAAACCTCTTCAAGTACAAATATATTCAGATTCCACAGAGGTTGGAAATATTATGATATACATTTTTGACGTCAAGTAAAGCGACAACGTCAAGAGAAGAAGAAGAAGAAACACCTAAAGTCTCGATCTTTCTTTATACTGTGACCACTACCCAAGAGAGTTTTTTCTTTATTCTTTAAGCACAACATGATGAATTCAAAAAGAAAAAAGTAACATGATGAATTCATCACCTGAAAAACTAATCTAATATACTTTACTTTCTAATGATTAACTTCACTATTCTCTTCATTTCTTTACTACCCCTTCATTTTTTTTCTCTTTTACCTATTTTATTATTATTTTAACATATTATCGGCGAATCCCATTCAAAACTACATACACTCTTTTTCTTTAAAAAAAAATAATTTGCGAACCTCACTCTCATCAAATTAACCGATAAAAGCTACCCTAAACCATAAACCAACTAACGGACTCCGCTTCCATATGATTTCTCTCCCTCTTACACATGTCCATATTCTTTCCTCTTTCCTAACCATATTTGACCCTCTTCTCTTCTTTAGCTTCATTTGGTGATTTTGAAGCTTTTTTGAGGTAATTTAGTAATACTGTTAATGATTTTTTTTGTAGGATTAGATTATTTATATTGTATGTGTTATGGGTATTGATTAAAAATATCAAAGTTTAGTACTAAAACTGTGGGTTTTGAAAACAAATATGACATTGATATTTAAGGAAGATTTTATATATTTCTCCATATTTTACACGGTTTGGAGCAAAAAATACATTACAATAGTGTTAGCTAATATTGTGGATTGTTTAACACGTTGGTGGTCGTTTTCAAAGACTTTAATTGATGAAAAACAAAAAATTATTAGGTATATGGGTGTAAAACGAATATCAAAATGATGTTTAAGGTACTTCCCCGTATTTTACATGGGTCTGAAGAAAAATAAGACATTACAATAGTGTAAGGCGATATTGTGGTTTATGTAACACGTCGTGGTCATTTTTAAAAAGGTTAAATTGATGAAAAACAGAAAAATATGGGAACTATTAATACTACTAAAGCAAAAACGGTATTACTAGGACTACTAGTACAACTACGTACCAAAGTGATACTAGGAAAACTAAGGAATATTAAGACAACCAATATTACTTGAATTTACTAGTACAACTACTTGAACAACTTAGATTCTTTAAATTGTTAATTAATCATAGTGTTATTGTTTTAAGGAAAATTATGATTTCTTACATAATTATATGTTTTGACTATATGGGAGTTTACATCAAAGATGTGGCTGATATAAGATGGATCTAAGGAGACGATGGAATTCATACTCTAGTGATGAAGATATATTCTGGATTGGTTTAACGTATATGCAGAAAAATCAAAGTAGATAAGATACTAAAGATTAGTTATTTTCTAATAATATTGTATTTAAACAAATAATCATATATTCGGAGTGATGAAAACGTTTTGGATTACTAGTGCAAGTGAATAATGAAAAATATAAATAATGAATTTTTAAAATGCAAACGTGGAAGGACGAAGCAGCAGAGGAGAACCAGAGGAGACAGAATCGGCTTCCTAATCCCGAAGAGATTGGAGAAGATGAAGAATGAAAGGCGGTGAACTGTAAGTTTTTAGCTGAATTCAGTTTCATGTTAGGATATTGGGTTAAAGAAAACATGACATGTAAAAGTTATCATTATTTGATTAGTGGAATTTATTTGAGAACGTATACACTTTTAATATCTAACCTATCTTTTATATATTGTGATTGTAAAGGTAGAAGATTCTTCCTAGTGATTATGTGATGTATGAAAATGTTAGAAAATACATAATTTAGTTACTCTTTTAAATTTAAGCACAAAGGCCCATACTCATGGAGCACTAGGCCCAGCCCATTATAAAATGATCGGGGAAAGAGCTAATAAATTCCTTTCAGGTTTACGACTAGTTCATCGGCGGATATGGCTTCATCGGCAGCTATCAGATCTGAAATTTACGACCGAGAAGAACGCAAGCAGTTAATCTTCGCTCCATCTCTCTATTCGAATTCGTACGATTTTGTTGATTTCATTGCTCATCAATGGTCTCTACAGGCAATACCAAGCCCATATTCGTGGCCTGAACGCTTATGAACGACATAAGAAGTTCTTGAAAGACTACGGTACCCTTCATTCTCCATACGCTTATAGCTTCATATTAGGTTAAAAGGGACAGCAAATTGGGGTAAATAAGAAAGCTTTTCTATTTATCCGAATCCATATTGTCCCAAAATCAAATGTGGTTGATGAACAGTCTTCTCCTCTGAGCCTGGAAGGAGGCTACAGTCAGCCTTACATGTTCTTTTTCTTTGTACCCATTTGATAAAGATCATTCCTTTTACCTTGGAAATAGCTACTAGTTGAGAAGTCTTACAGTATATTAAAGCCTCTTTTGTAGTTTCATCTATTGCTTCTTTACTTTGCAGTTCGTTTCTATGGCAAGGACAAGCCCACAGAAGTCAAGTTGCCTGTTAAAACCGACCACGACACACTACGAGAAGGATACCGGTACGGTGCAATCTTGTATCTGTTGTTTCTTGTTGAAACTTTCGCCTCTGTTTTTTTTTGATTAAAAAATGGTTTCTTGCGTTTTTGTTTTTGTATCTTCTTATCTCCTTGGACACTTGTTTGTATGCTCCTCATAAAATTGGGGTTTTTCTTGCAAAGGTTTATACGTTCTGAAGAAGATGATTTAAACCCTTCTTGGGAGCAAAGGCTGGTGAAGCGATACTATGATAAGCTTTTTAAGGAGTATCCTTTACCACATTAAGATGCTGACGACACATTTAAAACCCCTGTTAGATAACTTATTCAAGTTACAAGTACTTTTTTTTTAATTTGTGAGTGTGGATGAGTTCATGTCTGTGTATCTCCTTGATTGGTTGAAGATACTGTATAGCTGACATGTCAAGATACAAGACTGGCCAGGTAATAAAATCTGGTGTACGGATGGATATACTTCATCTCATTTTGATTTCCTGTATTACTTTTTGTTCACTTGACTTATTTTAAATTTTTGTAGATGGGTTTAAGATGGAGAACGGAAAAGGAAGTAATGTCAGGCAAAGGTTAATATTACTTCAAATTCTTTTTTCTTTTCATGGAAGTTTCTACGATAAGAGTATTTGAGTTTAAATGCATTGCATCTCTGTCAGGGCAGTTTATGTGTGGGAGCAAACAGTGTCATGAAATAGAAGGATTAGCGAGCTATGAGGTATGTTTCTTTAGAAAATTTCTCAACTACTGTTCTCATGTTTGTGTGTCTGGTTATCTCACTATGCTTGTTGAATTTGCAGGTGAATTTTTCTTATCATGAAGCTGGAGAACACAAACAAGCGCTTGTAAAACTCGTAACTTGTGAGAGGTAAGCACTCATTGTACAGTCTGTTTCATCTCTGTTTCTTATAATCATTATGAAGAAAAAAATGTTGGTGGTTTTTTGAAACTAAGTACCTACAGTCATGATCATGCTTCTATCCAGGACTATTTTGTTCATATGCTTAGTTTCTTGGTCTCATTAAAGCTTGACAACCCTCTTTTCCTTTTCTTTTAATGTCACTAGATGTGCTGAGAAGCTTTACTACAAAAGAAGAAAGGAGGGTGAAAGATCAGAAAGTAAAGAAAAGAAAAAGCAGAAACGTAAACGGTATGGACAAAGTAATTAGTATCATAATTACAACTAAGGGTTATGGTTTTCTGTTAAGCTTAAATACTTTCATTTGAAATTCAGGAATCGATCAAGCAGTGAAGATGATACAGACGAAGAGGAAAGGAAAAAAGGTCTGAAATTTACCAAACATAATATATTGTGCGTCTATTCTATTAAGGGGAGGCCAGGTTCAGATTTTTCAAAGGTTATGGATTGTAAAATGGCAGGAAAAAAAAGCAAGTCGAAGCTGGAGGGTAGAGAGAGAGAAGGCAAGGATGATGAAAACTTCGACGAATTCATGGAAGGAATGTTTCCGGGGAAGGGTGATAACTAGAGTTTCAGAAAGCTGAACTATTTGATTTACGTCACAAGGATACCCTTTTTGTATCATAACCTTAGACTCAGTCTGGGACCATGAAATGTAAAAGCAATAGAACACAGACTATAACATGAAATACTTTTATTCTTTTTGAGTTCGGGATTGATGCTTAAGTATATACAATAATAGGAGTTCTCACATTATATGATCCATCCGACCAAACCCGAGACGCTTACACAATACCAGAAATTTTTGCAAGACTCTTGCCGGAGACTGTAAGAGTGAAACTCTTCTTCTCCCCGGATGACTTAAAAGAGAGTCTGTGGATCCACCTTGATACTGAGTTTAGGATTCCCAGTCAGATTTGGTTTGTAAGTTGATCTCTTTCCCCCAACGTTGTTGACTGTTCTTCAAAATGTGATATCGGAGGATGATGAAGCTGAAACTTTGGCTGTCATTGAGGGGTAGTAGAGATTTCTCATGGTCAGCTTTGATTTCTCAGAACAAGTAAAGGCTCCACTAGGCCTGGGCAAAAAACCCGGACCCGAAGAACCGAACCGGAACCGAACCGAAATACCCGAAACCGGAACCAAACTGAAATCCTTAAATATCCGAATGATTCTTAAATTTATATAACCGAAATAACCGAACCGAACCGAGAATCGAAGGGATATCCGAACATATAAAAATATTAATTATATATACATATAATATAACTATATATATTTATAATTTAAAAATTTATCAAAATATCTAAAATATTTGAAAAAACTAATTATTGTAAAGTATCCGAACTATCCGAAAGTATCCGAACTATCCGAAAGTATTCAGATATTTTTATCCAAAATTATCCCAACTAACCGAAAATATCTAAATTTTTATCTAAATTATTTTAATTATTTAATATTTTATTCAAAAAAACTCAATATTTAACCCGAATTACCCGAACTACCCGAAATAACCGAACCGGAACCGAATGAGAACCAATTTTTTCTGGGTATTTTCCGGTTCTTAACTTTACTATCCGAACCGAACCGAACCCGAAACTACCCGAACCGAAACCGAATCGAAAATAGTCAAGTATCCAATGGATACTTTAACCCCCTACCCGAACTACCCGATACTCGAAATACCCGAACCGAACCGATACCCGAAATGCCCAGGCCCAGGCTCCACCGGCGAGAGTACTAATAATGCCTTTGGCTGAGTAGTCCAAAGAGCAGAGCATGTTTAAGTAATCCTCTTTGGCTATGTCGTAAACAAGCCATGGATCAACTGCCAGTGTAGGGTTAACATGTCCTGATCCGTATGCAAACTCAGCTTCTGCATTTTGCGAAGAGTTCATTGCCCAAGCTGCAACAAATGATAAAAGAACCGACTTGGGTCTCACGTCACTTACTGTAACATCCCTCTCCCTAGGATCTTACTTGTAACCTCATCCCAATCAAATTTCTTTCAAACACTTTTATTATGAAAACCGAAATGTCTTACAGACCACCAAATTCGAACGTAACATCGAAAAACACCAACAAAATCCTTAAAAAACACGAGAATAATTCAAATAAAACCCAAACCCTTGCACCATACAGACTTCTACTCCTGCGCTCGCTCGGCCGCACCTGAAAAGAGAGGGGTGAGTATGGTTTACTCAGTGAGGGTGGGTTATAGAAACCCACAAACTCATTTCAAACCACATAACACAACAAACACAAGTCACAAGCTAATAAAGTCTAGCATACGACAAATAACAATCAATCTAGATCCCTAGGACTTATCGCACGCTCATAGAGGTCCCACCTCCATCGCGGCATTCCTGCGTGGGCGCCCAAACTGGGCTACGATCCCGCAGCTCCTACGTGAATATCTCGCCTACAGCCCATAGGCTCCTCTTGCCCGTCTGCCCACGTTCACCATATTCACTTATGCCCAGACTCGGCATGACTCGATCTTACCCGGCGCCGCTAACCTAACCCCGCCTTACCGCGGTCACACATCTCATCATCTCATCCACTTTAATCACATCACTTTCATTCTTATCACACATCTTATCATCTCATTCACATTACTTTCATTCTTATCACACATCATTTCCACTCTTATCACACATCTCATTCATTCTCAACACACAACCGGTTTATCCTTTAACAACCTATCATTCTCTAGGTTCTTTCATCACAATCATCAATCATCATGCTTTCATCACAACAACACAAATCAAACCTAGATCTAAACATTATTAACAAGAGACTAATGCCCGAGACATTATATAACTTGAAAATGGTTCACCACCGGGTCCTCACCTTTGCCTTTCTCGATGACACAGATCTAGATCCAAGAGAAGAAGGAGTCTACCGTACAAACACAGATCTGCACTATCAACTCCATAGAAGATGGAAAAAAGAATTAGGAATCAGATCTGTCACTCCCAGTGACAAATCTCTGAAAGGAAGAGGAAGAAAATGTGGATCGGAAGCTTACCGAACAGATCTAACAAAGAACAAAAGACAATAGAAGAGGGAGCAAATCAGAGACGGTGGCGGAAGGTGGCTGGCGACGGTGGCTGCTCAGAAAAGGCGGCCGGCGGCTAGGGTTTACGAGCCTCCGGGAATCTCTGCAGAGCTTCGCTGTATTTCTCTGATGAAGAAAATGAGAAGGGAGAGCCTCTTTTTATAGGAAAGGAAGGTGAAACCCCTAGGGTTTGTCAAATGGGCTGTAAACCTTATGGGCTTTCCTTAAAACTAAAAGATTTTTGGGCTGATGGGTTTGAGGATGTTACAATTCTCCCCCACTTATTAGAATTCGTCCCCGAATTCTGTGTGTCATCACTCCAAACCTAAACATCTCAAACCCCAAACGAGTAAACAACTCGGTATATGCAACATACATGCCAACACCTCAATCCTCTCACACAAGCGACCA
This sequence comes from Sinapis alba, assembly GCA_012274485.2. Taxonomy (NCBI): domain Eukaryota; kingdom Viridiplantae; phylum Streptophyta; class Magnoliopsida; order Brassicales; family Brassicaceae; genus Sinapis; species Sinapis alba. The sequence goes on from MU106532.1 coordinate 51,103, forward strand.
TATGCACCAAAACCTTATCGTCCATAACTTACATTCCATATCACTTTCCTTAAAATTATAATCCTAAGATATATTATCGCTTCTGAAGATTTCGGATCCTTATGGCACTTGTCGGTATGACCTTAAGATTGCCATGCACTTCCTTTAATTCCACATGACATCGTTCTACTTCCTTAGTAGTTCCATGGATCCTTTTGGGCTATAAATACTAGTCCTCCCCCACTTTGGTTCAACATAGGGATCCAACATGTTCTCCCATATAAGGCTCGTACGGTAAGTCTTTATGCTCAAGCGATAACTACTATCTAAGTGTACACGAGTGCTACAAGTACGTTATAAAGTTTAGGCGCCTCCGCCTTCCCCCCACCATCTCGATGGTGGCTAAGATGGCCTCTCCACATGCACCATGGATATGGTAGACACCTTTGTCCTCGTCTGCATTTTGTTGCACAATATTTACTTCTCTTCTTAGGAAATATGAACATATGCTTTGGCGCAATCATCTACGACATGGTTGTCCAACCAATCCATCCTAAGGATCACTGCATATTATCTAAACTCTAACTTCATTGGGTTTCCAGGAAGGTTTACCCAGCAAGAACCACTAGTACATACACACCTTCCGTCGACATTCTCTCCGCTCTAGTGGTCTCAACTCGATGGCCTCTGCTTTGTAGTTACCCTTATAAATAAAAAAACAATAATCTAATAACTAGTGAGCTTTGGACTCACAAACTATGTGTCGATGCAGTGTCGGAGAGAGTGTGCGCCGCCACTCTTCCAACCTCGACAAACCATACATAATTTACTAATTCTAAGCCACTAGACTCTATCAAGAACGTGCTAAACATACTTACACAATAAGAGATTTGGTCAAAAGCATACCCGCAATTTGTTCTACGCCTTCGTGATCTCCAGCTGCAAACACACTTGGTTCCGCTGCCCCAGCAGCATCCCTTGCTAGTTGTGTCCTGCAGTCCCTGAAATGGTGTCCATTCATCCCACACCGGAAGCATACACCACCACGAGCTTCCATGGGCAGACCTTGCCTCCCATTAGGGCAGTACCTCTTGACGTGTCCTACTTGGCCGCATTGGTAGCACACCTTTTGCCAGCACTCTCCTGTGTGGCTCCGTCTACACTTCCCACATACTTGCTTTAACGGGTCGGCCCCTATGGCATTAATGGTGTCATGGTTTCTCTTCACGCCATTAGCATGTACTGCCTGGTTTAGCTTGCGTTCTTCTTCCAACCCAACTTCCTGTTCAGCAGCCTTTTCAATCAATTCATGGATGTCGCGGTAATCCCGTATGTTACAACTATTCTTCAGTTCAATTCTCATCCCCTTTAGAAATCGGCGTATCAGTTCTCTTTCACTCAAGTAGTGGCCCACAAACCTCCTTAGGCGATTGAACTCATCCCCGTACTCCCTTACACTCCTGGTCCCCTGACGGATGTCTTGGAACCTTCCTTCCATCTGTTCCACAGCTTCCATGGGAAAATACTTCCTGTTGAAAGCGCTTAGGAAGTCGTCCCAGGTTATCTCTGGTATCCCACCAGTTCTTTCCACCTCTCCTTCCCACCACACGAGGGCGTCGTCCTTGAGGTGATGAACAGCTAGGTCCTTGCGGTACTCCAAGGGACACCGAGCTGAGACAAAGTTTCTTTCCAGTTGACGCTTCCAATTATCAGCAGCAATCGCGTCCGCTTTCCCGCTGAAGAACCCCATTTGCATATCCTTCATATGCCTCATCATGTCCCAGTAGGTGGGTCCTTGGACGTGGGTCGGCGCGACAGCCACTGGAGGGGGTGGTGGTGGTGGCGGGTTCCCTGCCACGCCTGGTGGTATGGGTACGGCTCCAGCCTCTGTTGCCACACCACCATTGGGCAATTGCCCACCATAAGCCTCCCGGTACCTTCGTAGTTCTTCCAGTACAGCCTCGTTCACCGCAACTTGCCCCCTGGCGGCATTCCCATTTCCAGGCGCAGCAACACTTCGGCTTTCCGTCTCGCTAGAGGCCTGGGAAGCATTTCTAGCAGCTCGTCGTGCCGCTCGCTGGGCAGTGGTGGTTGGTTGCGCGGCTCTGGCGTTCCTGGGAGGCATCCTGCGACCATGGGAGACGTATTAGTCCTGAATCGACTCGAGATGTTAACTTACCGAGCCAGCTAGGAGTTTCGGTCCGAGTGGTGCATTTTTTCCCAATTCCCGACAAAACAAAACCCTTTTTAAGAAACCTTTGTTAAAACGTTTAACACTCACTTCTAATTACTCTTACTACACACCTACCCACCCGGGACAGCACCGGGTGGGTTTAACCCCCGCTCTGATACCAATTGTAACATCCCTCTCCCTAGGATCTTACTTGTAACCTCATCCCAATCAAATTTCTTTCAAACACTTTTATTATGAAAACCGAAATGTCTTACAGACCACCAAATTCGAACGTAACATCGAAAAACACCAACAAAATCCTTAAAAAAACACGAGAATAATTCAAATAAAACCCAAACCCTTGCACCATACAGACTTCTACTCCTGCGCTCGCTCGGCCGCACCTGAAAAGAGAGGGGTGAGTATGGTTTACTCAGTGAGGGTGGGTTATAGAAACCCACAAACTCATTTCAAACCACATAACACAACAAACACAAGTCACAAGCTAATAAAGTCTAGCATACGACAAATAACAATCAATCTAGATCCCTAGGACTTATCGCACGCTCATAGAGGTCCCACCTCCATCGCGGCATTCCTGCGTGGGCGCCCAAACTGGGCTACGATCCCGCAGCTCCTACGTGAATATCTCGCCTACAGCCCATAGGCTCCTCTTGCCCGTCTGCCCACGTTCACCATATTCACTTATGCCCAGACTCGGCATGACTCGATCTTACCCGGCGCCGCTAACCTAACCCCGCCTTACCGCGGTCACACATCTCATCATCTCATCCACTTTAATCACATCACTTTCATTCTTATCACACATCTTATCATCTCATTCACATTACTTTCATTCTTATCACACATCATTTCCACTCTTATCACACATCTCATTCATTCTCAACACACAACCGGTTTATCCTTTAACAACCTATCATTCTCTAGGTTCTTTCATCACAATCATCAATCATCATGCTTTCATCATAACAACACAAATCAAACCTAGATCTAAACATTATTAACAAGAGACTAATGCCCGAGACATTATATAACTTGAAAATGGTTCACCACCGGGTCCTCACCTTTGCCTTTCTCGATGACACAGATCTAGATCCAAGAGAAGAAGGAGTCTACCGTACAGACACAGATCTGCACTATCAACTCCATAGAAGATGGGAAAAAGAATTAGGAATCAGATCTGTCACTCCCAGTGACAAATCTCTGAAAGGAAGAGGAAGAAAATGTGGATCGGAAGCTTACCGAACAGATCTAACAAAGAACAAAAGACAATAGAAGAGGGAGCAAATCAGAGACGGTGGCGGAAGGTGGCTGGCGACGGTGGCTGCTCAGAAAAGGCGGCCGGCGGCTAGGGTTTACGAGCCTCCGGGAATCTCTGCAGAGCTTCGCTGTATTTCTCTGATGAAGAAAATGAGAAGGGAGAGCCTCTTTTTATAGGAAAGGAAGGTGAAACCCCTAGGGTTTGTCAAATGGGCTGTAAACCTTATGGGCTTTCCTTAAAACTAAAAGATTTTTGGGCTGATGGGTTTGAGGATGTTACACTTACATTCTTCTTATCTTCTTCAGGGGAATATATTGATAATACCAGTAGTCATGATAGCAGATTTGACAGAAGAAGCAGACCAATCAGGATGGAATGTTTTGATGTAAGGCACTACACCAGCGACATGAGGGCAAGCCATGGATGTTCCAGACATGAAATAGTAATCCACGCTTTGTCCAGGAAGTGCAGTTTGACCCAATGGTGAATATGCTGCTAAGATATTCACTCCTGGAGCTGTTATATCAGGCTGCATACATATTCACCTATCAATGTCTTAAGACACAAAATGTCGCTAAAGAGAGTGTTTGGACCATGAGAAGAGGAGGAAGCAACAATCGGAGCATTGTTGTCTTTTAACTGTCTCAGTCTTCACTCTTCAGTATAGTACCTTGCGGGTTTCTGTTTAATATCTGAAAGTGTTGACTATCTTTAAAAGAGTCTAATCACAAAAAGTTTATAGAAAAAATTCTTACGTTGAGGAGAGAACGTAAGATCTGAATGCATCATAGTTGGTATCATCTAAGGTTGTGACTGGAATCGGACCAAGACCAGGAGAATCAACATCAGTTACAAGAAGGATATCCTTCAACAGCTCCCATTGATTGAGGTTGTGTAACATTATCTGAAACATCACACACAACGATCTTTCCCTGCACTGTGTTCATGCAACCCCTAAGCATATGATACATATATAATTAAATGAAGATATTTTCATAAACGGAAAGAGCTCCATCTAATTCTTGAGCCACAAGTTAGGGCCAACCCTTGAGCTACAAATTACCTTGCTAGCTCCTCTGTACAGTCATTGATCGATCTTCCCTGTATGTTCATACTTTAATCATCCATGACTAATGATGGCGACAATCACATTCATACAGAGTAGGTCCTTGACATATGTAAATGACACATTAACCTATGGTTCCTAAATTTTTATGGCTTAATATATAAGCATAGATCCTAAAGTTTCAATTTTTTTTTTAATTAAATTTTTAGTTTTTACTAGATTGTCTATACTCCCTAAAGTCTAAAGACCAACCTGCATTCATAGACCAACTGAATAAATTTAGAACAGAAAATCAGTTCTTACATGTACGGTCTTGCCATCTCCATTAACCACATCAGTAACAAATATTTGATCAGTAGTACCTGCAGCCACCGATATGAGCCATGGTGCAAGGTTAGACGCTAGTCCAAGTTTAGAACCGTCGTTCCGGACAGCTACAGTGGTAACATTCCCCTTGGTCATGGCATGAAATGATCCAATAGCTATAGGTCTATATCGACTTTAGTAACACCTCCTCCAATGGAAATGGTTATAACATCTACTCTACCTAGAGGTACACCTCCTCTTGGATTCAGGCCAGATTCCACCGTCTATTACACCAACTATTGTATTGGTCTCGACCTCAGGAACTTGCTTGCTTTTGTCACCAAGTCCCACATGAACTCGTAAGACCTTGTCGTAAGAAGCTTAGAAACGGTGCTTGGGAATACCGAAAAACCACACCTTCCATGCCTTAAAATCGCACATAACAACATCATGAAAAGTTATAGTCATTTGACATAATCATTCAATTCACAAATAAGCTTATCTCTTCCGGAATTTTGTAACCCCCAAACCGTTCACGGTTAATGGACTATCCACGCCCCGCTTTCTCGGTCCGTGGGCCTATTCCATCTAACGGGCGGTGCGTTAATTTTCTGAAGACTTGAAAGTCTTGTTTACTGACCCTACAATCACCACATGACAATTCTCTGTGTTTTAACCTCACTCGCACGATATCACGAATCACTTCCGATAGATCACCATTCTTTCACTACTTCAACCCAAACATACTTAACTCTGGAGTTCTAAATGGATGATTGACCGAAAAGGTAAGTCAACTTTGATGACATAGATAACCAAATTAATTTTCTTAAGTCTTTCCATATACCACAAACCGAGATGGCCGCAAAATTATTGAAACTTCTTCCATAACTTCTGACTAAAGAATCCTCTACGGAACTGCAGAACAAAAGAGAAAACCCAATTCATAAGCGCTGACGTAACAATAAATGATAAGGCTGATAGAGTCTTAAACCTTGATTCGATCACTTCTTGAAGGATACTATGATGGTGAGACATAGGAGTACTGTAAGAAGCTTTTGAAGGAGAGCTCCCATGTAAGCAATATAGACCTGCGTCAAAATGTCATAACGATTGAAATAGACTATAACAAAGAGAAGATCATATATAGTTAATTTTTTATTTCTTTTTAACTTATAGTTAATTATTTACAAACATATAATAGCATTGCTTGCTTTCTTTAATAGCCGTAGGAATATGATACAGGCTCATGAAAACAACCGATGAAAAGCAGATGATCAAGCTAAGGGATGCCATTGTTTGAGGCATTTATATATTAGAACTCTCTACAGTACAAGTGAAGTAGCTAATACATGGTTTATATATACATATGTATGTTTGTATTTTTAGGTGGAATCATATACTCTCTCCGCTTTTCATTTTATTGTCGTTCTAAGTTTATGCACACATATTAAGAAAACATATGATTTTGTATATTCCAAAATAAAAACACAATTACCTATACATCTAACTATATTTCAACTAATAAAAGAATAAAATAGAGAATCTTATAAATAAATTTTGCATTGAAACTCTAAAACGATAATTATTTTAAAACTAAATTTTTTCTCTACAATGACAATTAAATCGAAACGGAGGAAGTATATAGAAAGAGGATATATACTGTTCTCTTTTATCTTGACAATTCATTTTTCTCTCTCTCAGTTTCTTGACACTGTTTAGGAGTGGTTATACAAAGTTCCATTGTTGCTCCACTGAAGATCATTGTTCGGTCATCGGTGTCCGACCCACCGCAAACTAATCCAAATTATTTTCATTCAGTATCCAAACATACTAATTGTTATAAATATATATATTTTTTCCTCGCATGATTTGCTAGGATTTTTTTGTCAAACCTCAAAACTCCCTTGCAATTTTGCAAGAGATATTTTCCTACAGTCAAACGTTCATCTTAGCTATCAACAACAAGCAATCGATCAAGGCGGTTTTTGGTATTCTAGCGGATAGCACTCAGATCTCTTCATTGTTAATTTGTCTATCTTATTAGTGGTTAATCAAAATAACATAAAATGTTTCAAAATTAATAATCAAAACTATTAACTAATTGAATAAAATTTTAAATTACATATTTTAGAATTCTTTATATTTATATGGTTATAAAAATTTTATTAAATTAATTTTCCTAAATTTAAAATTTAATTATAAGATTAATTTATGAAATAGACTTCAAATAAATTCCACTAAGCAGATTTTATAATTACATTAAGATGTCTCAATGTTTAAAATTTTTAACCATCAAAGTCTGTTCTGTCTTTATTTATTTGCTTTAATTTCATCATTTTAGGTAATTTTTGCATTTGGTTGAATACATGTTATAGATTTTCATTTCAAACGAAAATATGAGTTATTTTGGCAAATATCCATTAAATGAATTTGGATATAATTAGAAGAATCTTTGATATAATTTAAATTTTAGATGGCTTTATCAAATTTATATAGAGATTTTTTTTTTATTTGACAGAAATTTTGTAAATGTGGAGAGAGTATTGTGTATACAAGCAATTTTCCATTTAGGGTTCAAAAGAGATGCTTAGTAAGCATTCTGAGAAATTTATTTTGTGAGATAATTTCAAGAGTACATATGTTAATTAATGATCCAGTCCTGGACCACCATAAAATATAATATGACCGGCATCTTTGAATCCAGACTTTACTTCGTCTAACACTTTGTACCCTCGATTATCGTCCGAAAACGAATCCATATAATCCACTTTAGTATCAAAGTTATAATTAGCGTCGAGTATGGATACACGTTTGATATAGGCATCGTAACGTATATGAAGAAATGGATAAATTCCATATCCCATTTGAGGACCAGGTAGTGCTGCGGTGAACACTTCTCCTCCCCACTCGACGTTGTTTCCAGAGCTTTGGTGAAACTTATCCGACGGCCAGAAACCAATTTCTTCTGCGTCTCTATCAAACTCAAACCACCAGTTCCCACTTGCTTGGTCCTGTTGCCAATAAAATTATCAGTAGACAGGGTAACTATACATACTGAATTATGAAACGTATTGACAGCTAACAACAAATTAATGAGAATGAACAGGGCCGGCTAGGTATGGGGGACAAGCGGTACGATCGTTCAGGGTTTAAGCCCGTGTCTCCCATATAATAAAAGTTAAGGGGTCCAATTTTTTTATAAATACATATTTTTACATAGAAAACATAATTAATAAAATTAAAAAGGGTCCAAAAATATTTTATATGTGTAATAATTGTATTTGCATCACAAAATATATAAATATTACTAATTTATTTTAAAATATTAAATAAATATATATATTTTTTTTAAAAACCCTTAATTGGGTTAAGCCGGCATTGAGAATGAATAATGTAATAAAAAGACAGAAGCATAATCTAAGAATGAAGCCAACCTTGATTAGGCCAAATGTGCCGAAATGACTTCTCTTAGCACCACGAACAGAAGCTGGCAGCATTAACATGCCCAATGGAAAATCTGCACGAACACTTATCATTCCTACGTCACATTGGTTATTGTAACATTGTTGTCCACCGGCCTGTCTCATCGATATACATATTTGTCACGTCACATATATATGAACGAGCCTTTACTAACATAAAGGGCTGCCCTCAGGGGCGGATCTAGGTAGTGTGAGGTGAGGTCAGCTGCCCCCACTAAATATTAGGAGTAAATTATGTGTATATTAAATTATAGAACTTCAGCAGTATAATTGGCTCAATCATTCGATATGCCTCCACTCATCCATTTTTCAAATTCCCATCTGCCCCATTCTCTCTTTTTGTGTTATTTGTTTTCATTTTTATCCATCTGTCATGTTTTCTCTCTTTTTTTCCTTACGTTTACAGTTTTTTTTGTTTGTTTATTAGTTCTTTTATTTCAAAATCAGTTTTGTATTTCAATATTTATGGTTTTAACATATAGTTCTAGTATTTTCTATCACTTTTTGTTTGTTGAATTTATTTATTTTCTTCCTTTTGTTATAATGAAATCTTCAAACTGTTATCACTTTTAGTTTATTTTTATTCTAAATATTTTTTTCATAAAACATATCTATGTAATATTATAAATATTATTATATATATATATATATATTTATTTTTTTTTTTTTTATGTCTCCACTCAAAATATTTTTGGATCCGACAGTGGCTGGCCGTGGCCTCCGTCTTACCTTTGTATAGACGAAAAGTCGAGGTTGGTCATCCTTGTACAGTAATGGATTCACCTGAATACATATATAATGTGTTTAAAATTATTTATCAAACTACAAAATACAAATAGCTTAGTAACTGGGGCTTGTAGCGTACGTTCTATATAGTGGAAAAGTAAATAACTTACAGTTATACCCATTTGGATGAAATCGTCTCCCATCTGAATGTGAAGCCGAGCACTACTGAATTGGGTAGGCTTAACCTTAGGAGCGGTTACACAAAGTTCCATTGTTGCTCCATTGAAGATCATTCCTTTGTTCGGTGTCCGACCCACCGCAAACTAATCCAAATTATTTTCAAACAATATCCAAACATACTAATTATTATAAATATATATACATCAAACATTCATTCGATAATTACGTTATTTAACTAAAAGAAGTAACTTACATGATGTTGGTCGTAATACGGGTCACTAGTACCGTAGGTGGTAGTGTTGTAAGAACCAAGAGGTTTATGTTTATCCTCTAACGAGTTTAATCCCAAGATATCATCTTTGGTGATTCTTCGTATAGGGACCGTGCCAATGGGACAACCCACACCATTCTCCCATAAGTAACCAAATCTACTATTGTTTGTCTCTCTTTTGGGATGGGATGTCGGACGCATCTAAGACATGACACAAAAGTATTATTGTATTTTTCTTTAAATGTACAATTTTCAAAGAATTTTACATTTATAGGGGATGGATCCAAAGTTGTACCTTGTAATGGTATGTGTGATTTTTCATAGAAGGGTGATCAAATGCTGGTTGCTTGAAGAAATCCACGCATCCGTATTGTTCTCCGTCAATAGTCTATCATTTCCAACCATAAATATAGGGGTATAGTAATTCTTTAAATAGCATATTTTTAAGTTTTTGTCATAAAATAGTTCACAAAGAAAAAAATCACCAAAATAATCTTTTTATTTTAAAAAATTTAATATTTTATTTTTATCTTTTTAAAATTTGAAATTCTAACCCAAAATTTCACCATTTAATTCTAAACATTAAGTCTATATTAATTAACCTTAAAGATATAAGTGTATATTTACCTCTTTAATAAAATATTTTGGTCATCTTTTTTTTTGTGTGCTATTTTTGTGATAATTTTTTTTTAAAGACTATTTTAGAATATTTCTCTAAATATAGAGTTTATTATATAAAATGTGTATATGTACGTAAGAAAAGATTATGAATAAACCTTGATGATCTTGACAGCGGGTTTGTTAAGTGTCCTTAGCTTCTTCTCGATTTCTAGATCTCCGTATTTAGACGAGCTCCTGGCTTCGATAAAGCCATTGTTGTGACTTGTTATTATGTGACCAAAGATGTAACACATTAACAACACGCACATCACTGGACCTCTCACTTCCATTTTACTTACCAACATGAGAAGTAATGAGAGAGAGAGAGGAAGACAGAGTTGACTGAGAGTGAAGGAGGATAGATAAACATTTTATATGGGTACAAGGTCGAAGAGGCTAAGAAAGAAACAAAAGTTCTGGTTTTTAATTAAGACCTTTGACCAAAACGTAAAAATTGACTCAACAGGTTCTAGTTAATTCGGCAGAGACTTACTTTTTGTTTCACAAATTTTTTTTAGTAAGCACACAATTTTTATTTTATTTTTGATAAACGCCCAAATTTTTTTTATAGACACCTTCTCATATGTTTTGTAAATAATCAATAATATGAAAAATATAACATGTTCAAATTTGAAATATTGAGCAATGATCTTGGTTATCCTAATAGAATCGATATTTATAGACATATTAGATTATCTAGAAAAAAATAAACAAATTCGTAAATTTCAAATTCATAAGAAATTGTAGATTTAAAATCCCTAATGTTAATGTTAATGTTCACAATAAATTACTCTCTCCGTTTCATATTAGTTGTCGTTCTAGGTTTATGCACACAGATTAAGAAAATATTTAATTTTACATATTTTCAAAATAAAAACACCATTACCAATACATCTAACCATATATCAACCAATAGAAAAATAGAGTAGAGAATATTACTAATAAATTTTGCATTAAAAACCGAAAATGACACTTATTTTGAAACAAAAATTCTACTCCGGAACGACAAATAATTCGAAACGGAGGGAGTAATAATTTATACTAATTTACAAGCAGTTACATAGAAAAACTCAACTATCACGTTTAGAGTCCTCACAAGTTTTGGATGCAAACCAACTAGCATTTATTGCTACAATAAGTAAAATTAAGATAGATTAAAAAAGGGTTGACTTCTTTATACACCTCCAACTATATAAACCAACACTATGGAAGTAATTGGTTGGGCTGTAAATATTTTTTTCAATTTTAACTTTTGTCAACAGTCTTTAAAATTGTCAATCATGATTTAAGTTTATTTTTGAAACTACAACCATAAAGATAAAAATGGTTGTAAAATCTCTATTTATTAAAGTAATATTTTATGTGCTGTGAAAAATATATAGCTACAACAGTTATATCTACATCAAAATTATATAGACAAAAAATTTACAGCACAAAATTTTTAACTACATCCCAACCAATCACCCCAAACTTTTAAACTCCTTCAAAACCCCCTAAACTATTTTTTATATTTAATTCCACAAATTGTCTTATTTTTGGTAACTGTGATTTACTAATAAAAACGTGTTCACAAAATCACGTTAACCCTGATAAAAATCCAATTGCTAACCCGACCCTAGACCCACAAAACAAAACAGACCATATATATAATCGTTTATGAAAATCACGTTAGCCCTAATAAAATCAAATTACGGCCGTGTCTCTCGAAGAAAAATCGGGCTGGGAGGGTGATAGAGAGAGAATCGATGGTTTGGTCGTGGCTTTACGATTCCTGGGTAAGTTGAGAAGTGTTGGAAGACGTAGAATGGAGTTAAAAAAAAAGATTGGTCATCGTTAATTCTTTTGTCACCGACTCACCAAACAACAATCTTTCTAAATCATTTTGTCACCAGTTAATTCTGCTCCTATATATTACTTTTTTAAAACTATCAGCTTTCAATTTAAAAAACATAAACTATTACACAATGCCGCTTAACTTAATTAAGGTTCCTAGGACAAATTTCTTTTTTTTACCGTTTAAAATTTATATTTATTTAATGTTTTAAAAATAAATTAGTAATATTTTATATTTTTGTGATACAAATAGAACTATTATACATATACAATATTTTGGATCTTTTTCAATTTTATTAATTAAACTTTTTTATGTAAAATTATGTATGTATAAAAAAATTTGAACTCCTTAGCTTCTAATATACGGGGGACACGGGCTTGGGGCTGGGGGCGGTCACACCGGTTGTCCCCCTACTTAGCCGTCCCTGCTATTACAAGATAAGACTTGAAGTTTTATAGTTTGGAGAAGTTAGCATGATAACAAGTTTTAATCAATATAGAATCTCAAGCCTACAAAACATCAAAGGAAGAGACTAGAAACCCAACAATGCACTAGAAGACTATATAGCTAGTGATAAGAACCACAACCATGCCACCCATGCTTTCCTCTCTCTCAAACCGTCTTCCATACTAAGTGATTATCATTCACTTTGCTTAATCATAATTCTTTTTTTGTGAAAATATAAATTTTATATGAATCGTTTGTTGATTATGGTAGGGATAGTGAGAATGAAAAATATGGAGAACACGAAGAAATAGAAAACGAGAATGGAGATGGCGATATGGAAGAGAGTAGAGATGCCAATATGGAAGTCGTGAATGGTAAATAGGAGAATAGCGATGATGAAGAGGAGCTTGTGGATCGTTATTAACATGAGATTGATCAATCTGTTGCTGAGTTTGTTGATGAGGAGTTCATTGGACACAAGACAATTCCTGAAAGTTCAGATGAAGAAGAAGATGTGTTTTTTTTACAAAATAGAAGAATTAAGGAAAGAAATCTGATGACAATCTAGCTATTGGAACATCTTTCTACTCCGATTTTGAGTTCAAAGAGGCGGTGTTAGAGTATGCTCTGAGTAAGGCGAGAAACATTCTCCAAGCAAGGTGGGATAAGAACAAACTGATTTTTTAAGTGTGGTATTGGAGAGAAATGTCAATAGAGGGATTACTGCTCTTATGATAAGCTGAGACAGTGTTGGGCAGTGAAGGCAAAACACAATTAAGTACCATAGTGGTATTCCTAATGGAAACTGCAACCTCCTCAAAAGTCCGGTAATAGCTAGGCTATTTATAGACAAGTTGCAAAGAAATAGTGTTCTGATGCCAGAGAAAATTCAAGACCAGATTAAGGACATTTGGAAATTAGTTGCATCAGGGAATCAATGCCAACGAGGAAGACTACTAGCATTGAAATAGCTTGAGAAGAAGTATGCAGACCAATTTCCTCATCTCAGAAGCTATGTGTAAGAGGTTGAGAAGAAAACCCAGGGTAGTAGTTTGTGCTTGATACAGTTCGATATGCTGTAGGTGAGGATGTCTTTGATCGGTTTTATGTATGCTTTGAGAAACTTCGAAGCTGCTGGAGAGAGTAATGTCGGCCAATCATAAGTCTGGATGGGACTTTTTAAAATTTGCAGTGAAGGGAATATTGCTTATGGTTTTGGTCATGATATAAATAATCAGATTTATCCAGTTGCTTGGGTTGTAGTACAAACATAAAATTCAGATAACTGAAAAGTGTAGAACGACTCCTTGTGTTCACAGAATTTTTGAGGTTAGTCTTTTTGGATGCTCATACGATGTTAACACGATAAAAACGACTTGCACATGTGGGAAATGGCAGATAACAGGGATACCATGTGAACATGCTTAGGAAGCGATGATAAACATAGGGTAAGATGTTGAGAATTATCTCTCCAAATTCTTTTTGACTTCTATATGGCATATGACATACGATGCCTATATCAACCCTGTTTGCGGTCCACAGTTTTGGATGAAAGGTACATACCGGTTAATAGTCGAAGCTCTGGAGCCTACACTTTTTGGAAGGGCAAAAAAAGAAGCAAAAGAAATTTCTAAGATTCAAAGGGAAACATGAATCACCAAAGAAAAAGAAACGAACGGAAACATTAGGAAGTGGAGGCTGAATCTTCCATTGATCAAAATGTTTGGAAGCTGGACACAATGTAGCCAGATGCAAGGTACATCCAAAGAAGAAGATAAAGAAGACAGAAGAAACATCAGAGCAGGTGAGTGTTTTTCTAAGTGTTGTAGTTTCTATTGTATAGATTTGAATGGTCTCTCGTGAATGTTTATAATGATTTTTTGTTATTTCTCCACATGTTATCCTTTTCAGGATGTTGGAACCGCTTCCGGACCGAGGATTATTGTTTTGATACAACCATCACAAACAAGCAGGAATTAAGAATATAAGTTTTTTGAATTCTTACTTTATTCCTATTTATTTGGACTACAAGCTCTGTCTTCAAAGAACTGAGAATATTTTTACTTTTTTTTCTGAAACAAAGAACCAAGAATATTTTAAAAAAAAATTGACATCGAACCAAGAATACTAATTATGGAGTTATTTTTGGGTTCACCTCCTATAGTGAACCTCTAGATTAATCATCCAACGAAAAATTTGTCACGTTATATTGTATTTTATAAAAAAAATGTAAAAAAATAGAAATGAATAATAATTACCAAAAAAAAAGAAATTTTTCTTTTTAACGTTGTAAATACCATCAGTAAAACCCTAAATCCTAAACACTAGACTCTAAACACTAAACACAAATCCCATGAAACCTGAAATCTTGAACACTAGATTCTAAACTCTAAACACTAAACATTAAACCCTTGGGTAAATCCTAAACCCTTAGGTAAATCCTAAATCCTTGGGTAAATCTTAAATCTTTGGGTAAATCTTAAACCCTTGGGTAAAACCTAAACCTTTGGTAAATATTAAACCTATGGGTAAATCCTAAACCCTATTACTACTATTTAGGGTTTACCTTAATGTTTAGGATTTACCCAAAAATTTAAAATTTACTCAAGGGCTTATAATTTACTCAAGGGTTTAGGGTTTATTCAAGGGTTTAGGGTTTATTCAAGGGTTTAGCGTTTATTCAAGGGTTTAGGGTTTAAAGTTTTACTAACGATGTTGACAAATTATTTTTTTTTGGTAATGTGACAATTATTTTTTTGGTAATGTGACAAATTTTTATTGGGGGGGGGTGAAAGTAGAGTGAATGTTTTAAAACTTTTTTCAATCGAGTGAATATATATAGGCCCATTAACTATATGGACATTGGTTTGGACCCGGACGGTCACCCCGTTTATCGCATATGTTAGCCGGCCCTGATTATTGGATCTTTGAATACATAATTAAGCTAGAGAGACGAAGTGACTTAGTGAGGTTAACATTGAGCAAGGGATGTTATAATCTGCTGTACGATCTGTTTATATGTAAAGCTATATCTCGGTGGGAAGGGTATCAGTGGCTGCTACAAAGTCGAGGAAGAGAAAGTAACGGTTCAGGACACAGGTTATGTAGACTATATCCAGAACCAAGATGTAACTTTGAACCTTGGCTAATTCTCTAAAGTAAGGATCATAAAATCAAGAGGTTAGATTCATGGAGTCATACAACAAACTGGTCCTTAAAGCGAATACGAAGCAATGAAGTAAGAGAAGGCTAAACCCGTGGAAGAATTTCACAAAGGATTCTACTTTCTACCTCATTAAGTCCTCCGCAAACCTCTCAATCTCAAATACTCAAAAGATTCAATCAACCCCCATTAGACTTTCCTGCAACTGCTGAGCAAACTCCATGAGTTTTGACTGTCAAACAGCTACATGTCCTCTTACCCTGACAGTCTCAGATCGATGAGAACAAAGTCCTTGAAATAGTTATTGGTTTCTACTTGCGGGTACCCACAGGAGCAAACACTGGAAGCTGGTTTGAGGTTGTGTCTCTTCTGAATCTAGCTTCCCGAGGTAATGCCAATGTCATTCTGTCTTGCCCCTCTCTTCCCGAGTCACCTTCGTTTCTTAGGCCATCTCTGTTCGGGATATTTACCAGCGGACCTCCAAAGAAGATAGAGTCACCTGTATACATCAGTCTCTCTCCTTGCTGAGGTGGAGGAGGAGGAGGAGCTTTCCCTGATGAAGAATCTTGAGGTGGAAGAACTGATCTTGGATTCTGAGTGTTGTTGTTACCCATGTGTGAGCTAGGAACTGGCTGGTGATGTGATGTTAATCTGGTTCTTGCCTCAGATGTTGTTGCAGGTACTGATACATATCTACCTGCTTCTTGGTCCCAAACAACTGATGTTCTTCTCACATCTCTCAGAAGAGAAGCGGCAGGAGCAGGAGCAGGGTGTAACAATGGATCGGCTTTGTTACCTTTCTGCATTATCTTTTCATCAAAGGTTGAGTGGATCATGTGACTAGTTGCTGGATTGAGAGTTGGCCGGGGAGCATTCGATGAGGCCCCTGCAGCAAAGCGGTTGCCAGCAGTATGATACTGAGGGAGAGGACTAAGTGAGACAGCCTCGTGAACATGACTTGGACTGCTGAAACTGCTCATACTGTGGGTCTCTGTCTCGTACTCGTCCTTGCTACCATGGCTTGGAGCAAAAGAGTTTCTAGAAAGAGGCAACCTTGGTTCACTGTTCCTCATCTCTTTACTCAACACACCCGCATTTGCATCTGTGCTTACACTACTGACGACACTCATGGTTCCACTAGAACTAAGTTCATCGTCTTGTGCATGACGGTTTTCTATTGGCCGTAGAACAGATGATGACGCCCTCGCTCTGGCTGCTGCCCTTGTGGCTTCATTTGAATTCAACTTTGCGAGTTTCCAAGCACTGAGTTTGACAGGTCTCTTTGGAATCTTGTTGCCCCTCTCTGCTGATTCAGTTGCATCTGGATCTACCGTCGACGGAACCATTCCAGGGTCCAAATGAGGAATCACTTCATCCTGTAACAAGCATCAACCACGTATATCAATAAATGAATATATACTCAATGGAAGCTTGATGTATTTAGGGTTCTTGGAAAAGAAAATGATACCTGATAATCAACAAACACTCTAGGCGGAGTGCACCAGGCTCCTTTGTATGGTAGACCAAGGGAGCTTCCACCACTAAAGCCGGTCGTGGCAGAACCAGAGGGAGAATACAGAACATTAGGCATTTCTTCATCAACAGAAGCTCCGGGTGGCACCTCGCTCATTGCTCTCATTGCCACAACGTACTCATAAGTTGTAATGCCCTATTGGTATTAAAACAGGGAAAATGAGTTCACGTCATTTAGAACATGCGATAAGCCCGACTACAAACGAAGTAAAGGACATATATTATATACCATAATCACATCTTCCGTACTCACCTTTTTAATGAGAAGCATGTGGAAAAAGAAAAGTTCACCCAATGGAAACAATGCGAGAATGGAAACAGCAGTGCAAAGACCCTGCATAAGTTGCAAGAAAGCATTAGGAACATCAACAGTAGAGGCTCACGCTCACACTATTGTAATTGCTTTACACAACAATACTTACAACAACCGTAGCAAAAGGTGCCCGAGAAAATCCATTTCCGAGTCTATTGACAATCTCTGTTTCCATTTCCCTTTTATTAACAAACACGCGCACTATAACCGCAATTCCAACTGCTGCTTCAATAATGAGCTGAGAAGGGGAGAGAATAATTGATTATTGGTTAAGCAAACAGTGCGCTTGATGAATGACATTTGAAGAGCATATACGTACCCAGAGAAGACTGGCAGCCATCAGCAATATAAATGTGATATAGTTCTTGCGACCAACACAATTGTTAAGCCACTGTAACATTTAAACAAAGCTGCGTCATTCGATCATAAAACTCTAGCCACACAGCTTCAACACTGAAACGATGGTACGAAGATTTACCCGGCAATGATGATCAAAACAATCTACACATTTGTCACAACTTCGACAATGCTTGCTAAACTTGCGTACCTGTCAGAAAGAAGGAATCAAGTTAAAGCGTAGGTAGGTTTTATTTCCTCTTCAACATTTTAAAGCTAGCTCTTGAAAATGATACCTCAGCATTGCACAAGGTGCAAAAGAGAGCTTCTTCCCTGTCCCCTTGCTGTTCATCTATCACTTCTTCCTTGCGACAATCTTCATAAACAAACACGCCACATAGGATAGCCAAAGGATTATAGCAAGATTTTCTCGGAACAGGTTCCACTCTTTGAGCGTCTCCAACAGAACCTTTCACGCTAGAGTTTGCTGGTAAGGTAGACGTCCTTGAAGCAACTGAAGGAGAAGACTGCAGGTGACTGCCCGCTTCACTAAATCTCCTGGCGATATCTTTGGAAGGTAAGTCATGATGTCCAATGTCACCACCTCCTCTTTCGAATTTGGACATGATTCCTGGATCCGCAGGATTGATTGCAGTACAGCGAACGTAAAGCACAAAAACAATGAGAGCCTGCAATCGAAAGGGTATCAAGTTAGACATCTAAACTGTCACGTCCCTAACTCTTTTATCGGTTCCTTCATTGTCTAAGTGATTTAGCCTTAGCTAATATCCAATAGAGAGAGAAACAAAACTTATATAAGTCATCATTGATTTCATTCAACAACCCACAACAAGGGTAGGTATGAGCCTCAAACTCGTGTGATTCAGATCGTTTTCCAACTCAAAAAAACAAGGGATTGAAGGAAGAAACATACCACAGGAGAGTAAAGACCGAGAAGAATGAACTCCCAGATGCGTCCACCAACAAAGGGAGCGAAGAAAGCATAGTATGCTACAGCCAGCAAGCAGAACACCGTGATCGCAATCACCTTTTTATACATAAAAAAAAGGAACAAACTTTACATAAGCAAAACGCATCACAATCAAAAACACAGATGCGAGAAAGGTTGAATCGAAAGAAAGACCTGAAATTTGTGAGCGGGAAGTTGCCAGCCGTGTTTCCTCACCATGTTCTCACCACAAAGGTTACCAAAGCTAACAACGACTGATTTTCAAAAATCGAAAACGAAACCCTAAGTCTCAGACGGCGGCGCTGCAAATCGTAAAAGAGAGATTTGGTCGATGATACGAGAGTAAATGGGGGGAAATGGACTGAGAAAATATCTTCTCTCAATCTGTATTCGTCTCTCGCTCTAACTATGGTAGGTCAGTCATAGTCAAGGAGTGACGAAAGAGGAAAGTAGATTGAAGACTACAATTTAAATTAACTAAATGAAAAATAAATAAATATTAATGCGAAATTAGAATTGACCTAAGTCAATGTTCAAATTAGCTGCAAAAAGGTAATTAATACAGTGGAATGGCGAAAGAGCTTACAGAGGAAGGAGAAGAAGAGGAGCAGCCATGGCGAGAGTCCGAAGCAAGAAAGAAAGAAAGAAACTGAAAGGAATTTTTGGAAGAGAGAAAAATGACAAAATAGAAAAACGTTGACAGACTAAAAGGCAGAGACAGACAAATGAAAGTGGTTACCAAAGCTTTTATTCTTTGCTTACGTGTAGTTTTCATCACTTTCATATTTTCTTTTTCTTTATGTCAAATTATATTTTTCTATTTTTCTTCTTCAGTGTAAATTGTAAACCCTCTTGTTTTTTTGGGAAAAAGAAAAATTGAAACCTAACCGTTGAGATTAATGTTTTATTAATCCAAGGGCTATTATTACTTTAACAAATGATATTTTGTTTATCATTTGCAACTAGGTCTGTCTTTTGAGACTGGTTTCCTATCCCCATCTCTATCCTTGATTTTTTCGTTTCACTCCCTATCTCAATTTTGTATTAAACAACAATTATATGTTTGACATCATAGTTTTTACTTTATTTTATTCAAACAAATATCAAAAAAAATAGTTCCAAAGATAAGTTTGGATATCTAAATTGACCATGTCATATAACAACTATAAAATTAACTAAAAATATTTAAAAATTTTCACAACTCCTACAATTTCTTAAACTATCCAGATATTATTGTCTACTTAACCTTTTCTCAAATTACTGATTCTTATAAACATTTGATTTTGATTAGTATTATCAAAGAGAAATAAAAGTAGAAATATATTTTCTAGCGAAAAAGATGCAAATATCTATAAAAACTAAAAGTCTAACTGAGAAGATATATAAGAAAAATAAGATATAAAATGATTCTGAAAACAAAGGGATAACCACAAAAGAACCATTCACTTTGGGGTGGATGTAGGAAGCTAATTAGTCGGGAGCACAATAATTTTTTCGAGCTTAATTCCAATTTACCCTACTACTTCATGGATTATTCTAAATTATTCCATCAATAAAAGTAAAAAATTTCTATTTAAGTTTAAGTCAAAACGTGGTAAAATCAAAATTGTCCTTAATAAAACTCAATATTTACATATTCAACCAAATGGACTCGGATCCCTTGACCTGACCTGAGTGTCGCTCTCCCATTTCGAAACCTTTGTTTCTCCTAAGTCTCTCTTCATTCCCCCCCAAATCGATTAGAAATCGACCACTTCAAACCCTAGAACCCGACAAACTCGAAGATATTGATGTGGGTTTACATGATTTTGATGTGGGTTTCTTTGGGATCTATGATGTGTGCTTGTTTGGCTAAACGAAATGAAAGATTTCTGGTTTTGAATCTGATTTTTTTTTAATGGTATTGGTTAAATTGTGTTATCATGTGTAAAAATTGCTAACCCGTATAAAAGATTATGCCTTTTTCATAAATTTACATGATTTTGATGTGGGTTTCTTTGGGATCTATGATGTTTGCTTGTTTGGCTAAACGAAATGAAGGATTTTTAGTTTTGAATCTGAATTTTTTTGATGGTATTGGTAAAATTGTGTTATCTTTGTGTAAAAATTTCTAATTGAATTGAAAATGTTGAATACAATTATTGAAAATGGTATCATTCCATCGATTTGGTTATAAGATTATGAAGAGTGAATGTTTGATTTTGAAGTTATGGAGATCGAAATTTTGGTTTTCAGATTAGTATAGTGTTATTGTCGAGGGTTGTCAATGATTTGGAGTCACTATTTTCGTGATTGAATGTTTAAAATTTTGGAGATTTAATGTTTGAATGAATGGTTTGAGATTATGCATAGTGGGATTCGTAAGAGGGGTGAGGTGTTAAATATGTTAATAAACTAACAAAAGGTAATAGAAGAAGGAGAAAAAGGAGGCGATAGTGAAATAATTGATGGGTAGGGAGAATATAAATTGAGAAAGTAGGGCAATTTAGCATACTTCTCAATTTTTTTTTCTATTATATTCAATAAACATTATAATATTTACTATTTAGCAAAAAAATATTTAAAACAGTTAGGGGCATGTGCCCCCGTATCCGTTGTCATGTATTCCGCCCCTGCATTGACTCGATATGTTTTGAAAAGGTTGACAAAGGAAGCTAAGAGTAGAGTATTGCCTTGTGAAGAAGCAGGCCACAATTCAAATTTATAATAGATTTGTGTAGTCCAGCCTTCGAATTCAGGAAGGTTCTGTCTCATAAGAAAATTACAATATCGTGTTGCGCACACTGGTTGAGACCCTAAAAAAATATGTTGATCTTAATAATGCTAGAAACATCACCGATTCTAATAGCCAGCTAAATAATGATACTAAAAGTAAATTCATGCGAACCAGCCTCTTAGACTCAATGTGGACAATATCATTACTAATTGGACAATAAAGAGTTGGATATGAGCTCAGTAAATACCAAAAATTAGTATCATAGCGGTATGACAAAGATCTACAAAAGACCAAAATACCCTTAAAGTTGGAATGGGACCCTTCAAGTCGGAAGAGGAGGTCTGTGGCAGAAATAAGTCAGAAGATCCTGGAAGTTCAGTTGTGGGAGGAGCATCCTCAAAGCACCTCAAAATAACCTTGCGATCAAGGGTGCCAAATGTCCAAGACGCGACAAGTACCAAGATGATTCTCTGGAAGAAAGGACACAAGGTGTGTAGTTTTTGGTTTGAGGGGGAGAATGAGAGATGTCAATCCAAGTCCCACATTGGAAGTTTAGACAAAGAGTGTCTAATATATAAAGAGATGTTCAACTCTAATTAGTACAAAATCTTTTGGGAAGGAAACCAAAAGTAAATCTATGCGGACCAGACTCTTAGGACTAAAGTTGACAGTATCGTTATAATCGGAAATAAAGAGTTGGACATGGGCTCAATAAATCTCAACACAGGCCTCCTCCCAATGTTACTTACAATTTACAGGTTTTTATCAGCTCACTGAATAAATTTTTGAATTGCTTTACTTAAGCTTGAAAATGCAGTATGTTAATATAGGTTAATATATATTTTTTTTATCTTTCAGGACAATCATTTGAGATATGTGTGATTGCCTCGTAGTTTATCAAAAAAACTATGATAATTTGTTTGATTATTTGGGGGAGACTGGAGAGTAGATGTTTGTCTTAGAAAGCATTTGCAAGAAGCATTTACAATTTGGAGTACACAATTCTTCCCGGAAAAAAGAAAAAGTCAACACTATTCTCCACAATCCACAATTTCTACAGTTTTCTTGATCTTATGTACAAGGTCTCTATCTTTTTTTAATACATAACATGACAAATCTTCGTTATTTAACACTAACTTATACTTAGCACATACTTGGGTGATGGATCATTGGTGTTATTTTCTCTGATTCAACCATAAATGTGAATATATAAACCCACAGGCCTTGGATGGCTCGTTGATTTTACATAGTAACCTTCTTGAGGTGGCTCCATTAAATTTGTACAAGGTCTCTATCTCTCTCTTTCTTTTCTTACCAAAGAAACAAAAACCCTAACTTTCACATTCTACTAATATAAATAAGGTCAAATTCTAAATGCATCAATTTTCAAATCGGTTTGGTCAATTATGAAGATGTAATTTGGAGCTCGTAGATGTTAATATTCTGTCTTGACAAAATTCATGACGAATTCACTGATCATTAATACAGAAGGCATATGGACTGGGCATACCGCGTAGATAATAAGTTATACAAAGATAATTTGAAGATTATATTTTGAGAAGTAGTTGATGTAGTCACTGATGCAGGTTGCACCAGACAATGTTCCAAGAAGCATACATAGTAGTGGATACCATATGGATGCAAGATGCTGACTTGATGTAGTCTCTGATGCAGGTTGCACCAGACAATGTTCCAAAAAGCATACATAGTAGTGGATACCTACTATATGGATGCAAGATGCTAAGTTGGAGTACAGTAAACTTGAGGAGAAAATTTATGCATAGGAGAAAAAGCAAGAAGATACACTTGAGGAGTAAGTTTATGGCTTGAAAAAAAAAAGGTATAATTCTAAGAAAGAAAATTGTACTTATTAATATGGAAGTTGTACTTATTAATATGGAAGTTGTTCATATGCATGGATTCCTTGAAGATCCTTAAACTAGAGTTTTGTAAGCATGGAGATCAATATAAAATATCAAGAGGTCGATGAGGAATCAACAAGACACTTAAGACTAATTTTATAGAGGAAGAATGGAAATCTCTCATAAGTGTTTTTAGGATCGTCATGAGTCGGAGGCTGATGTATCAGGCGACGGAGATACATAAGTTGGGTAGCTTAGGAAAATTTGAGTAGCTAGGGTGTTAACAAGTCATGTAAAGGTGATTAAACATGTCTTGTAATAAATTGTTTAAAGTGATCTATACTATTATTTAAGAAGTGGTTTGGCTTAGTTGTCATGTTCTCCATAGTTTTAGGTTATTTTGCTTATTTGTCATATTTTTATTAATTTTGGAATCTTATGTGTCATATTTTCCATGATTTTAAGTTTTTAAATTATTAGTCCATGATTTTAAGTTTAGTCATTAGTTTCAGTTAATAAGTTTTGAATTGTTAGTTTTAAAACAATTTTAGTGATTATTTAATAAATATTTTTTATTATATTCAGTATAATTATTAATTTTAGCAATAATTTTATAGATATGTTCATATTATGTTTACTTTAGAAATATTAAATCATATAATATTATTTTGCTCATTTGTCATTTTTATTTAGAAGCTTATGTGTCATATTTTACATGATTCTAAATTTAGTCAATAGTTTTAATTAATGAGTTTTTTAAAAAATTTAGTCATTATTTAATAAATAATTTTATTATATTCAGGATAATTATTAATTTTAGAAATAATTATATAGATAAGTTCATCTTATGTTTACTTTAGTAATATTAAATTGCATAATATTATTAGCTTATTTGTCATATGTTTATTAGTTTTTAAAAACTTATGTATCATATTTTCATGATTTTAAGTTTATTCATTAGTTTTAATTAATAAAATTTTGAATTTTTATATTTTAAACAATTTTAGTTATTATTTAATAAATATTTTTCATTATATTCAAGATAACTATTAATTTTAGTAATAATTTTATAGACATATGCTGATCTTATATTTACTTTAGTAATATTAAGCCGTATAATATTATTGTTCTTATTTGTCATGTTTTTATTAATTTTTAGAAGCTTATGTGTCATATTTTCCAAGATTTTAAGTTTAATCATTAGTTTTAATTAATATCTTTTGAATTATTATTCCATGATTTTATTGTTAGTCATTAGTTTTAATTAATAACTTTTTAAATTGTTACTTCTTAAAGAATCATAGTGGTAATTTAATAAATATTTTTCATTATATTCAGGATAATTATTAATTTTAGAAATAATTTTACAGATATGTTAATCTTATGTTTATTTTAGTAACATTAAATTTTATAATATTATTTTGCTTATTTCTCAATTTTTATTAGTTTTTAGAAGCTTATGTGCCATATTTTCCGTATTCTAAGTTTAGTCATCAGTTTAAATTAATAAGTTTTGAATTATTAGTTTTAAAATAATTTCAGTGATTATTTAATAAATATTTTTATTATATTCATGATAATTATTAATTTTAGAAATAATTTTATAGATATATTTATATTACATTTAATTTAGTAATATTAAATTATATAATATTATTTTGATTATTTTTCATATTCTTATTAGTGTTTAGAAGCATATTCGTCATATTATAGTCATTAGTTTAATTTTAAAAAAATTGTTAATTTTTAAATAATTTTTAGTGATTATTTAATAAATATTTTTTATTATATTCATGATTATTACTAATATTAACTTACCAATCAAAAGCTGTGAGTCCAAAAAATGCAATCTTTTGCTGTTAAAATTCAAAATTCTAACTTTTACTAGAGATATATAATTTATTAATTTTATTTAATAAGTTTTTTTTGTAAATAGAAGTATATTTTAAATTATTGTGGAAATTGTTAATAAGTGTTACTATAGACTCTGATGAATATGAAATTTATATAAAATCTAACTAAACTGATGTTCATAGGAATAATGAAAAAAAAATATTCAATCAATATATTATTATTTGATGTAAAAAGGTTTGTTTTCATACCTTTTACTAATAGTTATAGTTTGATTTTGTAGATTTATATTTTTATGTTATTTTAAATATTAATAAAACTTTGTTAGGTTATTATGATGATTATTTTTTTACATGTAAGGTTTGATGACATAAAAATAAAAGTTTTTGCAATTAATAAGTCACTATCTAAGTTTTGTTGTAATAAAAAAATCAAATTATATATTCAAATTAATTTAATATTTAAAATTAATTAAACAATTTAAATTAAAAAAAAAATATATATATATATATATGTTAAAACTAAATTTGGTTGAGTATATATTAGTCCGCACAAGGTGCGGGACATCATCTAGTTTGTAATAAGTCAAAAGGTGTTTACTTATCTCAATTGTCTCTGATTTTTCTTATGTTATAATTTATTGTATTGCATCTTGCACTTACAATTGGCCAGAGCGGATCACTAACAACAATGGTGAGATCCAAAGGTGAATATGGACACAACTATTTCTATGCAGAAGTCATTTATGTTGAATGTGTACCATTATGATCATTGGAAAGCTCGAATGAAACAATTGATTCGAGGAATCAATGAGGATTTGTGGAGAACTGTGGAGACTAGATGAGAGAACCCTAATGTGGTCATAGCAGATGGGAAGAAGCCCAAGCCAAAGGATTCTTGAACTGAGGCCGAGCGAAGTGCGTCAAGGTATAATGTAAAGGCTCTTTCATTGATTTCTGATGTTGTTAAGGCATGTAAATGGATCAGCTAAAGAAGCATGGAATATCGTGCTTAAATCGTTTAAAGGAGATGAAAATGTGAAGATGACACAACTTAACCATCTGGCTTCACATGTTGAGAAGCTCAAGGATTGGAATCTGAGGTTGCTTCACGATTTGTCGTATAGTCAGGAGCAGGGTGTGGCTAATAAATCACAATGTATTTGCTCATATCTATCGTCTTTTATTTATCTTCTATTAAACTTTATTATGTTGCATCTTGCACTTACAAATTTCATAGGGATTCAAATTTTACATAGGAATTCAATTTTTACATGATGGTCACAATTGGAATTTGCATCTGAAATGTGAAGCATCAGAAGCAATTAACTGGTGAAAGAATTGTTAGTTAGAGAATGAGGATAGAAACGTTTTGATCAAGAAAAAAGAGAGGATTTAATCATGGAGCTTGGTTATGTTGATATATCCAGTTGCGGCTATGCCCATTTGTCCAGCTCTCTACTCAATCATTATAAAATGGGAGTTACCATTACAACATGGGCAAAGAATTGGCTCCACTGAAAGACCAAGGTGTTCTTATCACTAATGGCTCAATGGTTCCCTGGGCTTTGGCGTTTGATCATTG
The DNA here is from genome assembly GCA_012274485.2 of Sinapis alba. NCBI lineage: Eukaryota > Viridiplantae > Streptophyta > Magnoliopsida > Brassicales > Brassicaceae > Sinapis > Sinapis alba. The sequence continues at coordinate 77,837 of MU106532.1, forward strand.
GCTCCGAGATTCAGTCGTGCAAAGGAGGTATAAATTAAAATTATAAATCTTACAATGTAATGTTATAAGAAGAATCATTGCTGTCAAAAAAAAATATGGAAATGTGAATGATTGGGAAATAAAGCTCCAAACGCACAAAAATGGCGCATCAATGGCCAGAGCATTTTGACCCCTTACAAGTAAGCTGGTGATGATGCTAAGGCAGAGCGAAATCAACACAAGATGGCAACTTGGTACCTTTTCTTATTCTTCTTATAACTTCACTTCTTCCCTTTGATGAATTTCATCTCTCCTTCATCTATTTATCCTGCCTTTATGCAAATAAAACTCCTCTTTGTGATATGATGTATCATATATGAATTCTACTGACTGAATTTGAAGAAAACGTGCTGTTTGCAAATTAGTAGGAACAATTGTGGAGTAGCACTTTATCCCGTCAATAAATATTACGTTTTAGTTGCAAAGAAAAAACATATTACGTTTTTCGAAAAGCAGTCATTTAAATACGAAACTCACAAATTTAACCCTAAAAATATGTACACGTTATTAATTCACAAATTTAGTGAAATTATGTATGAATTTGATCAACCGAAATTATAGAATTTGTTTTAAGTATATAAAATAATACAAAAGGTGTTATTTTGGGGGGGGGGAATGTGATAAAAGTGTCGTGATGTAAATGACTCCTAAAGTTACTGAATGTCGGAATTACACTATGCGAAAGAAATAAGAAATACAAATCGACAACCTCAAACATTAGGCGACGACAACTTTCATCTAATCCACGTGTCAAAAAAACACACCAAAAGCAACGGCGAAGATTCGTATAGATGAACTTCTTTTGACCAAGCCGAACCAATTAAAATATCAAGAAAAAACTTTTACTCCTTATAAAAAACCAAGTAGAGACTACTCCATAAATACACATAACCAAGAGGTCTACTCTATAATCACTCGCATAATAAGAAGATGGCCAACCCCAACAACGACTGGTCTCAATTCTACAACAACCAAACCTTCTTCCCCACCACGACCACCACTTCCACGTCAGCTGATTCTCCCGTTAACCCGGAAAGCCGCCGTGTTTTGAAGCCAACACGTCGGAGGTCTAGAGCCTCCCGCCGTACACCCACTACTCTTCTCAACACCGACACAGCCAACTTCAGAGCCATGGTCCAACAGTTCACCGGCGGTCCATCCGCCATGGCTTTCGGTTCACCGTCATCTGGTTTTACCCTCACCTCGTCGGGACCCACCGCCGGAGCTTCTTCCGGCGGCTATCAGTACGCTAATTTACATAACCAAGTTGCTCATCACGAAGTATTGCAACAACAACGACAGTACATGGTCTCCTCATCAAACCACGTGAGTAGTACTCATCTTAGCTATCCTAACACAGTGGTTTCCGATGGTTTTCTGGCGGTGGATGAAAGTAGAAACGGTGGAAGAGGAGGAGGAGGAAGCTATGCTCCGTCATCGGAGATGAATAACAATAGTACTACTTCATGATTGCAATGAGGAACGGTGAATCATTCTATATATTTTATTTATGTAACTTATTTTCCGAGGAAAATAAACATGAAAGGAAGAAATGTTAGGTACTGACTTTGTTTGTAGCAGAATGAAAACTTTGACTATCGTAATTTTTGTTTAAGTTGTGTTTTTCTTTAGGATTTCTCTTTGTGTTGTGATAACTTTGTGGACGCATACATAGAGTACTACCGAATAAATTAATTTTTCATTTTCCATGTTCAAATAGAAATTTAATAATCTAAATTTAAAAAAAAAACTCATTAATTTTTGAAAAATATCTTAAGATAGCCTTAAAAAAAGTTTTTGTCACAAAAATAGCAAACAAGGAAGAAAAGCAAAACGACTAAAATGTTTTATTAAAGAGATAAATATACATGTATATCCTTAGGATTAACTATTTTAAACTTAGGGTTTAGAGTTAAGGGGTGGGTTTTTGGGGTTAGAGTTTCAAATTTTTTTAAAAAAATATATATTATTTTTTCAAAATAAAAAGAGATTATTTTTAGAGCTATTTTGTGACAAAAACTTAAAATAGTACTATTTAAGAGAATTGCCCATAATTTTTTTTTTACTTTCTTTAAACATAACACAATAATCATCCAAAGTAGGGATGTGCGTTCGGATACTCATTTGAGATTTCAAGACTAAAGATTTTAGCCCTTTGAGTATTTTTTTTTGTTTGGATTCGGTTCGGTTCGGTTCGGGTACGGATAACACGTTTAAATTATTTTTAAAATTTTATATTCATATCCAATTTAATTTTCTCAAAATCTAAAAATAAAAGTAATGTATAACATATAAATATCTATAATGTATTGATAAAATCCTAAACTTAACATAAAAATTGGTTTTGATTGAATATTTGGAAGAAAAATCAATAGATATTTAAAATATTTTTGGTGTTTTGAGTATTGTTTAGCTATTTTAAATATTTATTTTGACTATTTGTATATATTTTCAAATAGTTTAGACAACTTTAAAATATCTTATACATTTTGAGTATTTTTTGATATTAAATATAAAATAGCTAACTATTTAAATATATAAATCTGATTCAGACATATTCATATACCTGAAATATTTTGGTTTGGATCAGCTTCGGTTCTAGTTCTTTCGATACCAAAATTTTAAACCTATTCAGATATTTAACCAATTTTGATTTGTGTTCATTATTAACTTTTCAGATCAGATTCGGTTTAGTTTTTCGAGTCCTAGTACAAAGAAAGAAAATAAACACAAAGAAAATAATTTTCATTTACTTTCTTTTAACATAAAGAGAAAAAATAAACTGTAAACTCAATGTGCTCATCTTGAATTTTTTATTGTTTTCGACTATATAGTCATACGTTATGTAGAAAACATTATGCTGTGGTGAAGATGAAAATTTTTTTTTCTGGAAAACAAAAGAAAACATCCGTGTTGGGAAATAATCTTTTCGACTAACAGCTTGCTCAATCTAAATTCGTGTTGGGAAGATGAAATGATTTTTTTTCTGGAAAACAAAAGAAAACTGAAATGATGTTAGGAAATAACACAAAACTAAACGTAAACACGCACAAGTGATAATATCATAATTTATATGTATTAATTTCGATTGTGAAAAGAAAATAGGATATGCGAATACAGTTTCAATATTTGAACATGGGATATGTATATATCACAAAATATGTATACGTAAATTCGATTGTAAGGTATCCTAATCTATTGACATTGAATACTTGATTCTTTGTTTAACTATATGGGATCTATGGTTTGGTGGTGTGTGTGAAAATAACTTTGAAAACTATATGAGAATTTGAATTCTTCTTTTTCTTTTGGGAATTGTTTCGAGTATCATATGACTTCTACATGGAAACCTGTGATGTCTTTTTTCTTTTTTTTTTTCTTTTTTTCTTTTTTTCTTTTTTTCTTTTTTCCTTGCAAATGGAGAATTTTCGCTAAAGAACAAATAAAATAATAAAATATTTTACTTCGCCGTTGCTTTTCGTTTGGAAACAGAAGAAAGTAAGTTGGTGAAAGTAGGCTACCAACATGTGAAGACACTCACGTGATGTTTTTTTCCTTTTCCTTTCCCCCCTTTAACACCCAATTTAGAAGCAATTTATATTGGAAGAATGAGTGACAAGAAAAAGGGTCGAAATAACATAAACATAATCGGAATTTTAAACTGGAATTTAAACCCTCGTCGATTTTGGCATGGTTTTTATTTTTTTTAATTTTTTTTTTTGGGGGGGGGGGGAGAGGGGTTTGGGGGAGGTCTAGAGAAGTGAATCAACATAAGAGAAAGACAAAAAAACAAGAAGCAAGTAAGCAGACCCAAATCACAATGACAGGTTAAAACATACTCTTTGTTCTTATAATATTAAATATTTTCCATTTTTGCCTCAACTATCCTTTTCAATTATTAAACTTAACAATATAAATAGTTTTATGAATCAATTTTTTTTAAAAAAATAGAAACAATTGATGAAGCACATATATACACATACTGATATTTTTAGGGTTCTAAAACTTGTTAAATTAAAATTTTTAATTATGTTCTACGAAAAAAAGATGGCATGATAGAAATTGAATTTCAGATTAAACAAGTTATTCTATTTTCACTAGAATCAATAATCTACTTTTAGATATAATTCTAAATATGAAGAATGCAAAGTCTAAACATTCTAAAGGTAGCTACATTTATTTTATATGCAACTTCTACTTTTGTGAAAAATTCTAAAATTTTATGATTACAAAATCTAGACACAACTCAAAACTCTATTCATGGTAGAATCTGCTTTTAGTTATATGTTCTCTAGAAAGTATAGAAGCTGCATTCTACGAATAAAAATAACTATATTTCTGAAAATTCAGTTACAAAATATTTAGAAATCTTTTAACTTTGGGCAATTCTCTTAAATAGCATTTTTAATTTTTTTGTCACAAAAATATCCCTAGAAAAATAAAATGACCAAAATAGCATTTTTTTTTTGTTGAAATTTTCATTTTTTTTTTATTTTTATTTTGAAATTTGAAACCCTATCCCCAAACCCACCTCTTAAATCTAAACCCTAAAGTCTAAATTAGTTAACCCTAGGGACATAAATGCATATAAAAAAAATTTAGCTTCTAAAAAAACTTATTTTGGTCATTTTCTTCCTTAAGAACTATTTTTGTGAAAAACAAACTAAAAGAGGCTATCTAAGGAAATTTCTCTTTAACTTTCCTAAAATGTGTATGTACAATTTTCTTGTAAAAAAAAATCGATTAAGCTATTGTTCTTCATCAAAACATGATTTCTCCATAAGAAAACTATGGATAAATATCTACAAACTCTTCTTCCATGATAAATATCTACACCGAGTTGCATTCGTCTCGTGTTCGTCGATAGAGAGATAGTGTCAGAGAGAGAGGGTTCGATTTAGGGTTTGTAAACTGATTTGAGATTTTCCCTTTTTCTTTTAGTTTGTTTTTAATTAGATTTTGTTTTAATTGGATTTTGTTTAATTCATTTTTTTGTTCAAATTTGTTTTTGTCTCTTATTGATATAAAAGGAAGAAATAGTGTGTGTGTTTTGATTCTATTTTAGTAAGTGTTTCAAAATTTATTTGTCTACTCATCTTATTTATGGATTAAACCTGCCCTACTAATGGTTAATTAAATGAACAAAATAATCTAAATATATTTTAAATTTTAGTGAAAATTATATAATATTTAATTAATTATCGATTAAAACTAGTGCTATAAATTTTAATATTTATATTATTATCATTATTTAGAAATAATATATTTATTTCACCATTTATAAGTTCATGAAAATATATATATATATTTTTTAGTATTTTTTCTACTTTAATTTTGATAGTAAATGGAATGATTTATTAAACAATAGATGATTCTGTTCAACACAAAAACATGAATTCTTTTCTCTTTTATATGTTTATTTTCTGAACTCGGTGATATTTTTTTCTTTTATACAAGTTCTTTTAAAATTATTAATCTATGCATGCCAAATCTTTTAAAAAAACTAGAAGAGATACAAGAACTGAAGAAAAGATTTCAAGATTTCAGGATATGCTATACTCATCGGGGATAAAATGGAACTGCAGATTTTTTAGGTAAAACCAATCAATCTTTTCATATAATTATTTATTTTGTTGGTTGTTAGAGCATGTTCATTGGGGGTTCTTAAGGAAGGGTTCTTAGCAGAAGTTAAGAACCAGTTCTTAATTTTAACAGAAGTTAAGAACCAGTTCTTAATTTTAACAGAGAAATTAAAAGTTAAGAGCATGTTCTTAAATCCTTATTTAAGAACTCGTTCTTAAATTTTTTTTGTTAAAGTTAAGAACTGGTTCTTAACTTCCGCTAAGAACCTCTCCCTAAAAACCCTCCAATGGACATGCTCTTATATTCCATTCTGGTTATCTAGAACACCTCAAGCTGATTCATTATAACAAAATTAATATTTGAGAAATAATTTGACTTATTTGCCATGTTCTCCATAATTTTAAGTTATTTTGCTTATTAGTCATATTTTTAGTTTTTAGAAGCTTGTGTCATATTTTCATAGTTTTAAGTTTAATCATTAGTTTAGTTAATACCTTTTCAATTGTCAGTTTTTTTAAAAAATAGAGATTATTTGATAAATACTTTCTATTACATTTAAGATAATTATTAAGAGTATTATCAGATTTTAGCATAAAATTTATAGGTATGTTCATCTTATGTTTAATTTAGTAATTTAAATTGTATAAATATTATTTATTTATTTATTATTTTTCAAAGGATTTTTTTTTCTTTTATGTCATGGAAAATTTATATAGTGTTATGAGTTTCATTAAAATCAGCTTACCAATCAAAAGCCATGAGTCTAAAGAATATAATCTCTTGTCCATATAATTCAAAAATCTAGCTTTTACTAGAAATATATAATTTATTACTTTAGTTTATAAGATTTTAGTTAAATACAATTATGTTTTTAACTATTGTATATTTTGTTAATTGTTTTCACTGTAAACTCTGATGAAGAGCAAATTTATATAAATACAGTTAAAATGATGTTCCTAAGAATTATCAAAAAACAAACAAAATGTTCAGTCAACTATACTATTATTTGATGAAGAGAGGTTTGCTTTCATAGGTTTCAGTTATAATTGGTAATTATTATTTTATTTTTAGATTTATCTTTTATGTTGTTTTAAATTATTAATAAAATTTATTAAGTTATTATGATGATGATTTTTTTTAACATGTGTGGTTTGGTGTCAAAGCAAATACAAGATTTTTTAAGTAACAAGCCACTATCTAAATTATGTTGTTATAAAAAAAATTCAAACTATATCTTATGATTAATTTAATATTTGAGAATAATTAAATAATTTAGATTAAAATAAAAAAAATCATGTTCAAATTAGAATTGATCGGATATATATCAATCCGCACAAAGTGCGGGATGTCATCTAGTATTATTATATTTAAGGACTATCATGTTATCTGAATAAGTAATTATAATTTTCAAAAATAAAACATAATGATTATTTTTTAAATTTTAATTTAACTTTATTATATATAATTTATTATTTTATTTTAACAATTAGTTATATTTTATTATTAAACAAATATTTCTTATTAGTTATTCTATTTTTATCTAAAACTAATTAATTTATATATCTCTTAATCATTATTTGAGAAGTGATTTTTAAAATTTACTTATATGTCATCACCATATTCATTTTGAAATAAAAATAACGACATGTATACATTTAGTGATAAAGACTTTGTTTTTTGGTAAACATTTTAAAATAAGATCATTATATAGTCTGGCTAGATACCATAAATATAAATTGTATTTATAATTATCATTGAAATTAAAAAATAATATAACTGTAAATGGAAAGTTTTATGAAAATAAATGTATGATTAAAAGTAAGTAATTTTGTATATTTTTGTATAATTTTGATCATTATAAAGTATTTAATAAATAAACTATGACAATTTTGATCAAAATTTTATGAAGAGTTAAATATTTAATTTATACTTGGATCCAAATGTATATAGATGATCAATAAGCTAATTGTTGTGTGATCATTATTTATGTATTACGATAAATAAAATAGATAAATTTATTTATGTAATAAAAATTTTAAAAACATACTTGGAACTATAGTTTTAATTATATATATATAATAAATGATTTTTTATTTTAAGTTGATTATATTTACCTTAACAAACCCAAAATTAAATTAAATATTGTTAAGCCAAATAAAAAATAATTGTTTATAATTTTATCTTTATTTTTAAATAGATGAAATGAAACTTATATTTATATTTATATATAATTATTTTGAAATTATTATTTTTGTGCATGACGCAGAAAACCAACTAGTAAAATGTTAAAAACATTAATGTAGTTTAGATTAATGACATTTAGTCAATCACATAGAAATTATTTATTTATTTTTTAAAATATTAATATAACTAAATTTAAAGTTTTGTTAAAAAAAGTTTGTCATCAACATAAACGGACTCAACTAAGACTCTGTAAACTAAACTGATAATTCTGCATCCATATGAACAATAAACAACAGTTGATTCCTGGCATTGGGTGCAAGACTGTATATCTTTCTATTATGTGTTCGAGGTATATGATGAGTTCTACATGGTTCAAACTTCCTTTCAGTATCTTGATGTTTTCCAAGTAATTTGTAAATGCTAGCCATTCTTCTCGCTCTGAAACCATCTTCACCAATTGAGAAAAATCTGATGTGACACGAAATTATCTTAGGTTTTTCATACATTTCATTGCTCATATAAGAGATTTTATTTCTGAGAGCGGACTGAGTTTCTGCCCAAATTAAGGATTCAGTTTCTGCTAATTTAAGAGTATCTCTAGGATCAATGTTCAAATTGATAAAAAACCTTGTTGTTTCATCCTTTCTAAATGTACCATAAGATCCTAGCAAATTGATGATCTTCCATATGTTGGAAAACCCTCCAAAATATGTAATCCATATTTGCGAAGAGGGATTGAAACGGAAAAGTGTCTGGATTTGATGGGATCTGCGAGTGGCCTCAAACTTGGATCACCGAGGAACCTTAAAAAAAAATCTGGTTTATTGATTCTTCGGAAGCTCCACATCGTGCACATTGTATCACCTTGAATTCCTCTCCCTCGCAAAATTTTCTTTTTTGCTATACTACCTAACACTATTTACCACAAAAAATGTTTCATTTTTGGTGGACGTTGTATCTTTTAGTAATGCCTTTAAATACGTGACAATGGGTCCATATATAGGTATAGTTTATTCTCTGTTCAGATACACTCGTTCCACTTGATAACTATATTTCACCGTGAATTTTTCATTGTTGGTAAAAGGCTATCCATCTTTATCTCCTAACTGAGTTCAACTCAGTGTTATGCTCTTTGTGATCTTCGCATCCACTGGGTCCATCAAAGACCGAATTACCTGTGACTTCCATGTTCGGGATGATGCATCGATGAGTGAAGCTACTGTAAGAGTAACATTAGTGATAAGTTGGTTACTATTTGCTGGTTCGGGCGAGTGGATGGAAGCCAAAGATCATTCCAGTCTGAAATAGATCATCATGATTCCACCATTTTGATTACTTATTTGCTAACTAGAGATCGAGTAGAAATAATACTGCGTCATCCATATAATGGTGAATACGATTTAATCGGTTCCATGGATGATGCATTCCTGAAATACCTTCCTTTGAAAACTCGAGGGAGTAATGTGTTAGGCTACTCAATCAATTGCCAAAATTGTTTTCCCAGCATAGTTGTATTAAAATATGTGAGGTCTTTAAACCCTACTCCTCATTCATCCTTATTCTGATATAGTTTGTCTTATGATTTCCAATGCATGACTTTTGTGTTTCTCCCTGAACTCCACCAAAATTGTGCAACTGCACTGTTCAGCTTCTTTGTTACAGCCTTTCGTAGACGAAAAAATGACATTACATGATTTGGTAAAGCAGTAACCACTGATTTAATAATCACTTCCTTCCCTCCCTTTGGTAAAGAACTTAAAAGTCCATCCATTAACAAGATTATTTAAACGATCTTAAACAAAACCAAAAACTTGAGTCTTTGATCCTCCTAGACTCTCTGGCATGCCCCAATATGATCCCATGCCGCTAATGATCTGAATCCTTTATACATCCTGAAGTTCATGCTGAATAGTTTCCTCTACTTTGGGTCCAAATTGGATAGAAGACTTTTCGAAGTTTATCAACTGGACGGACACTGACACATATTCCTTTAAAATCTTAAGAATAATTTGATATTCTTTCTTTTGTGCCTTGTAGAAGAAAAGACTATCATCTACAAAGACAAATGAGATATCGACAAACATGCCTTGGCAACCTTCATTCCTGTCAGCCGTTTCTCCCTCTCAGCCTTTTTAATATTCGCGATAAGAGTCTCTGTGCACATAATGAATAAGTATGGAGAGAGTGGATCACCTTGCCATAATTCCCTCTGTGGGATGATGTGCCCTTTTGGATAACCATTTAAAAGTACATGGTACTGTGCCGAGGATGTACATTCCATCATCAGTTGAATCCAATGTGGATCAAACCCCATTGTGTGGAATAACACTTGTATAAAAGTCCATTCTACCTGATAATACGTTTTACTCATATTTGTTAATTTAGATATATTATACTATATTTTGGTCTATAGAAAAAGGGCAGTTCTCTTAAATAGTCTTTTTTTAAGTTTTTGTCACAAAAATAGCACTAGAAAAATAAAATGACCAAAATAGCATTACTTTTTTTTTGAAAATTTCAATTTTTTTATTTTTTTTTGAAATTTGAAACCCTATCCCCAAACCCACCCCTTAACTCTAAACCCTAAAGTCTAAATTAGTTAACCCTAGGGGTATAAATGCATATAAATAAATTTTTTAGCTTTTAAAAAAAACATTTTGGTCATTTTCTTTCTTAAGAACTATTTTTGTGAAAAGCAAACTAAAAGAGCTATCTAAGGGAATTTCTCATAGAAAAATGATGAATGTCTTTTTGCATTCTTTTTCATTTATCCACATGTACTCAAATTATAAAAGATAATAATAACGTTTAATAAAAAAAATTTAAAATTTTTTATATATTCAAATTATTAAAAATATGAAAATAATAGAAAAATTCTTTAGGATAGCGTTTTATGTTTATTTTCACAAAATAGTTTTTAAGGAGAAAAATGACCAAAATAATTCATTAAAGAGGATTATAACCCGTGAACTAATCTGGACTTAAGGGTTTATAGTTAAATGGTAGGTTTTCAGGGCTAGAGTTTCAAATATATATTAAAAAAATCAAAATAAAAAGAGCTATTTTTATTATTTTCTTTTTGAATGACTATTTTTGCGATAAAAAACTTAAAAAACCATTTGAGAGAATTTCCCAAAATAATATGAAATATATATATATATATATATATATATATATATATATATATATATATGATATCTATTATCAAGTTTATATCTCTTTCTATTTTTTAATAAAATTGAAAAAAAAAATTAGGGAAATTGTCTCAAATAACCCATTTTAAGCTTTTGTCACAAAAATAGCTTTTAATATTTATTTTTTTATTTTTTTAAATTTTGAAACCCTAACCCCAAAAAACCACCCTTCAACTCTAAACCCTAAGTCTAGATTACTTAACCCCATGGGTAAATATATATTTATCTATTTAATAAAATATTTTTGGTCATTTTCTTCTTTGTATGTTATTTTGTGATAAAAACTATTTTAGGGTTATGGTATTTGTCAATTAAATATATATTTATCTAACCCAATTTGTAAAAACATTATTTTGTTCTACAATTTTTTATGAAAAATTATTAATGGTTTTTAAAATTAGAATGGGTTTGTTTTCAGTTGAAAAAATATTTTGTGTTCAAAATATATCATTAATTATAAAAATATTTATGAGCTATTTCATTTAGTGTCAAAATATTTGGTTTCTTTCTTAATTTTAAAAATATTAAATAAATTATTATAACCATATTTAGGTATTTGTTTTGCTAGAATGTTGTGTTGAAAGTTTATTTATAATTTTAAATATTATAATTGGTTTTGGTTCAAGCATTGAAACAAATGTTTGAACCAACAATTCAACCAAAACAAATGAGCCAAGTAATCAAGAGAAAGCAAACAAACAATAAGTAAGAGAATGGCTAAACTTGAAAAACTCAAGCATTGAAACAAACTGAAAGATTATTTATAGACTATTTGATGTAACGTTCAAAATATGAAAAATGATTGTTGGCTACATGAAATATTAAGCACCACATGGCTAGTCATGAAGACTAAATTAATGTATACATAGCTATACAAAACATATATTATGCATGGTAACATTTCTTCAACTTAATGATGTTTTGTAATTAACATGATAAGATTAACTTAATTAATCCAAAGGTGATGTGTTTGAAGCGTTAACTCAGTTTAATTCTCATATTTGGTAAATTAAAATTTGCTGACTATAATTTAACTAAAATTTGAGCTATCCAACAAAAGGGAAAATTAAATAAATTAGGGTTTTGATTCAAATCAGTGAGAGAGAAAGACATGAATGTTATAGAAACAAATAAATGACAACTGAACCAAACACAATCAAATCTCAAAATGTCATTATTTAAACAACAAACCATAAGTGAGAGAAAGACTTAACATGGCAATTCAAGCACTGAAACAAATGGTAAGGCTTAGGCAAAAGAAAAAAAATTCGACCAAAAAAATGAGCCAAGTAACCAAGAGAAAGCAAACAAACAAGAAGTAAGAGAAAGACTAAACTTGACAAATAAAAGCATTGAAACAAAATAGTAAGATTAAGGCAAAAAACCAATATATTGTCATTAAGTTAGTGTAAGAGTTTTGAAGCAGATAAATCAACCAAACACAATCAAAACTTAATCAAAATGAAGTGGATTATCATGACTATGTAACCATAAGTGGGGAAATCAGCTAAATTGAGATATTTTTTAAACACAACTAAATCTCACCAAAACGAAGAGTTTAATACAAACAAGGGCTCCCTTTTGCAATTGTCAAATATGAAGTGGATATGAGTGTTTGCAAGTATTCTTCTTTGGAATTAGACTGTGCATCATTCGGTGGGCAAGGAAAAACTTAATACGATTTGAGTTTGGGTTTTGTTAGGGGTAAATGGCCAAAATTCTTGCTTCTTTGGTTAGCAACTTCTTCTTGTTGCTTTTTAAGTGTTCCGATTCACCACGCCGGTAAGCATAACTTGAAGATGATGAGTGGATTGTTATATCACGCAAATTGTGAAAGATTTTTTTATAAAACGTTTGTTTTTCTAGTCAAGGTGGTAATGTCCCAATTAACGGGGTGGTTAATTGGATTGTACCAAATGTATTTAGTTTTAATTTCTATATACAATCATAAGAAAATATGCTTTATTAGTTTTTGAAGATAAAGCAAGAAACAAAGATAAAGCAAGAAATATATTAAAAATTAGTTGTAGGAGACTTATTTTCTAAGGTATTATCTACTAAGTTGTAAGAAAAAATATTTGATATGAATATATTTTTTTATTTCTTATTTATCTTTTAAAACTACATTAAATACAGTTAAATCAAAACTAAAATCTACATACTAAATTTTATAGACTAAACTCTACAATAATATTTCTTTGCTACGGTCGAAACAATCATCCACTAAATATACATACAATAATATTTCTTTGCTACGGTCGAAACAATCATCCACTAAATATACATAGAAATTCAAGTTTGTTATGAAACTCAAGTTGAAGAAAAAAGTTGATTTGATTATATAAAAAGTCTACATGGTTACAAATGGACCTTATATAGTCTTTTTGTGCAATAACCTTTGATTGGATTTAGAAACTTAATAAAAATTAAAATACATAAATGAAAAGAATAATCTAGTTTATTACAAAGTGATTTGAGTTCAAAATTTACAAAGACAAAAAATCAAAGAGTTTTTTTTTCAAAATATAATGAATTGATGCAATGTGTAACTTACATTTCTTACATTTGATTGTGGATGGATTGATAGTAATAGCAATTGAATCCTTTCATATATGTTTTTGACTTAACATTGACTTGTCTTTGATTTAATTCCTTTTTTATAATCATGATAAATAAGATTTGAGTTTGGGTTTTGTTAGGATAAATGGCCAAAAGTCTTGCTTTGGGGCTAGTAACTTGTTCTTGTTGCTTTTTAAGTGTTCCGATTCACCACACGGATAAGCATTCACTATGAGAGACAAAGGAACAAGAAAATATCGAGCTGAATAATACTTTAACGATAACAAAACAGAGGAGGTCTCGATTACAATATATAGAAAGAGTAGAAGGATCTAGATAAGTTTGAATCTACAGCTGTTAGAGCTAAATGTGATTAGCCAGCGCATAGAGAGAGGAGAGGACTGTAACGATACAAGGTTGGTGTTATCTCCTTCTCCGTACAACTTGCTTCAGCTCTGCTACAGGACAAAGATAGCTTTGTAGGTGACCGTTGGAGAGGATGAACTTTGGGCCTCGTCTCTTGGTCTGTATCAATATGGGCCTGACTTACACCCCCCCCCCTCAAACTTGGGGTGGGCGGTCCAAACACACCAAGTTTGAATCAAAGATCGATAAACGACTTGCGCGGAAGAGGTTTTGTAAAGATGTCCGCAACCTGAAGGTGAGCAGGAATGTGCCTCGTCTCTATCAATCCAAGCGCCACTTGCTCCCTGATGTAGTGATAGTCAGTGTCGAAATGCTTAGAGCGTTTGTGCAGCGCTGGATTGGTGGTGAGGTAAACTGCCAACAGGTTATCACAAAGGAGCTGAGTAGCATGCGGCTGAGAGATTCAAAGATCACGAAGCAACTGAGAAAGCCACGTTATCTCCTGAGAAGTCGTAGCTAGATCTCGATACTCAGCCTCTGTCGACGACCGAGATACAGTTTCCTGCCTTTTAGCTGACCAAGACACTAGATTAGAACCAAGATAAGTACATAACCCCGTCGTAGAATGTCTCGTTTCTTGACAACCAGCCCAATCTCTGTCACAGTACGCGAGCAAAGACATTGTAGTATCTTTCTTTATATGCAGACCAAGGTGAGACGTACCTTTCAATTACCTTAGAATGCGCTTCAAGAGACCAAAGTTAGAGACCGTTGGAGAGTGCATTCTTTTGCAAACAAAGTTGACTTACAACTGGATATATGGTCTTGTGATTGTTAGATATTGTAGTTTCCCAGCCAAGCTTCTGAAGTAAGTAGGTTCATCGAAAAGATTTGAGTCTAGAGCTTCAATCCGTTGAGGAAGTGGAGTAGGCATGGAGTTACAGTCTGTCATAGTGACTTGGTAGAGAATGTCTTCAGTGTATGCCTTCTGATGTAAGAATATGCCATTAGAGTGAGTGATCATCTATATCCCCAAGAAGTATTCAGGAACTCCCATATCCTTCATGGAGAACTGCAGTGATAGTGTCTCAATAAGCTGTTGCAGTAAGTCGTTGTCACTTCCAGCAAGAAGTATGTCGTCAACATATAGAAGCAGAACCATGGATTTGTCTCCATTGTGAAATGTGAACAGAGACGGATTGGACTTACTGCACTCAAAGCCAAAGTCAATAATGTAATTGCTGAAGGTATCAAACCAAGCCAGTGGTGCTTGTTTGAGACCATACAGTGCCTTTGTGAGTTTGCAAACATGATTTGGTTTTGCTGGATCCACAAACCCCTCGGGTTGATACATATATACTGGTTCCTTGAGGTCTCCATGAAGAAAAGCACTAGTAACATCCAGCTGCCTTATTTTCCATCCCTTGGAAACAACTATTTGAAGCATTAACCATATCGTTGATGTTCGAATAACTGGACTGAAAGTCTCAAGGTAGTCATGACCTTCCTCCTGTTCAAAGCCTTTCCCAAATAGCCTTGCTCGCAGTTTCTTTATAGTTCCATCTGGATTCAGCTTCTCAGTGTAAACCCATCTGCTAGTGATAATATTCATATCTTCAGTAGGTGGAACAAGGGACCAGGTATCCAACATATGAATATTCTCCATTTTTGTTGTGACTGCCTTATTCCAGTCTGGGTGCTTCATAGCAGCAGCTATATTTTTGGAATTTTAGGTGGTTTCTTAGGAGCAAGTAAGGCATACCTCGTGTTAGGTTTGTGAACACCTGCATAGGATGAAGATTAGGAGACTGTTTCTCATCAGATTGATTATCATTAGCCAGAACATGAGGTTGTGGTGGATCACCTTCATCCTCCGAAGACAGAACTGGATCCTCTATAACGCCACCATCTGCAGTTTCTTGTTGAGGTATGCTGAGAAACCTAGTAATTTGTTGATCTACTTGAGTGAAGGATTATGTTGTTGTTGCAGATTGCCACGCCTTGAGCAAAGCTGTCTCATACCGAGGCACCAAATGTTTGTAATGATCCTTGAATGGAAAACATTCTTCATTGAATATGACATGTCGTGATATATACATTTTTCCATGGGGAGGATATAGAGACCGATATCCTTTTTACTGATCACTGTAACCCATGAAAACACACTCAAGAGACTTAGGTTCCAGTTTATGGGATTGCAAGGGATGTAGACAGGGGAAGCACACTGAGCCAAATGCTCGAAGAACTTCATACACCGGCTTGGAGTTATCAGCATTTCAAAGGGACTTTTGTCTTTTAATATCACTGATGGAAGAAGGTTGATGATATGATTGGCTGTGGAGAAAGCTTCAACCCATAGATGGAGTGGCAAATGGCTATGAAACATCATTGACAGATCCAGTTCAACACAGTGGCAATGCTTTCTTTCTGCCAAGCCATTTTGCTCTGGAGTGTATGGACAAGAGATCTTATGTTGAATCCCCTTATCTGCCAGAAACTTCTTCATGTGATGATTAACAAACTCTCCTCCACCATCAGACTGAAACTCTTTGATTGTAGTATCAAATCTGTTCTCAACGAGTTTAACAAAAGTAGTAAACAATTCAAAAAACTCAGCTTTATTATGAAGTGGGTAAAGCCATGAGAAACGAGTACAGTCATCCACAAAAATTGCATAGAAACGAAAGCCTTGAGTATAACTGACAGGAGAAGGCTCCCATAGATCACAGTGGATCCTATGTAAAGGTGTGCAGACATGAGAAATAGACTGAAAAAACTGTAATTTAGAACTTTTTCCCATCTGGCAAGGCTGGCACACGGGGTTGGATCTGCCCTTATTGACTTGAATCACCTTGCTGGACTGAAGTTGTTGAAGCACCCTAGAGTTTGCATGACCCAGCCTTAGATGCCATACATCTGCTGAAACAGCATTCTGTCGGTTTGAGAAGTGAGCTTCAAACTCTGAATTCTTCAACAAGTATAAGCCTTTACTTTGAGGTCCCTTGACTACCACTTTCTCCTTATGGAAATCAATAACATAAACATGTTTAGCATCAAAGAAGATCCCACATGGATAGTCTTCACAAATTTTAAAAACTGAGAGCAAAGATTTTTGTATATCAGGACACACAAAGACCTCTTTTAAAGGAAGCATACATGTTCCTGAGGCAATGGTAGCAGAACCAACTTGAGTGATAGGGAGATATGCACCATCTCCAACCATAACTGCATATGTTCCTTCATATGGATGAACTCCTGTAAGATTTGTAATTGAGTCTGTGACATGAGCAGTGACTCCAGAATCAGGGTACCATTCCTTGTCATCCGAGACACGAAGTGAGTTGAAAGTTGCAGGAGATTGAAAGTTGTTTTCAAACCTATTATAGCATTTGATTGCTGTGTGTCCCATTCTGCCACAGATTTGACAGGTTGGCCTCTCTCCTTGTTGATTATTGTTGGTCTGATGCTGAGAGAAACCACGACCTCGACTAGAGTATCCACCACGACCACAATATGAGCCAGAATGTCCTCTACCACGATAGGCTGGATTGTATGAAGCACTGGTTGGTTTAAACTCTCCAGCTTGAGTGTTAAACGCCATATGCTGATTGACAGAGGCTGTATCAACATAGGACTGAAGCTTTGCATCAAAATCTTGTACCTCTGAGACGACATCAATAAAGGATGGAGCTGGAAACTTTGAGAGAGAATTCTGAATCACCGTAGTAATAGGGTCATATTCTCTACCCAAGCCATTAAGAAAACCAAAGATTTTCATCGATTCTTCCACAGGTTTCCCAATGGCACTAAGCGAGTCACATATCGACTTGAACTCACGACAGTAAACAACAAGAGACTTATCTTTCTTAGAGATAAGTTGCAAGGTTCATCTAAGAGAGAACTCACTGGAGAAAGAGCTCTTGTTGAAGTTATCAGTAAGAGAAACCCAAACTTCTCTCGATGTAGGCAACGTATGGACTGACCCCAATACTTCTTCAGACAAAGTTCCAAAGATCCAAGACCAAACTAGTTGATCACTGCATAACCAGGCTTCCAGCAGAGGGCTTGGTTCTTCAACATTGACGTTATCACGAACAACTGTACGTGTCTGCGTAGGAGATGCAACACCACCATTGACAAAACCTAGCAGCTTCTGACAGGACAGTAACGACTCGAACTGAGTTTTCCAAAGCAAGTAATTGGTGTCATTGAGCTTGAGAGTAACAGAGCTCATGACATGGACATTGCTTGGAAACGGATAGGCGTTCACCGGATCCTCCATTGAAAGCACCTATTAAGTTTTATATGAGCTCTGATACCATGAGAGACAAAGGAGCAAGGGAATATCGAGCTGAATAATACTTTAACAATAACAAAACAGAGGAGGTCTCGATTACAATATATAATAGAAAGAGAAGAGGGATCTAGATAAGTTTGAATCTACCGTTGTTAAAGCTAAAGGTGATTAACCAGCGCATAGAGAGAGGAGAGGACTGTAACGATTCAAGGTTGGCTTTATCTTCTTCTCCGTACAACTTGCTTCAGCTCTAGGACAAAGATAGATTTGTAGGTGACCGTTGGAGAAGATGAACTCTGGGCCTCGTCTCTTGGGTTTTATCAATATGGGTCTGACTTACACATTAGTCTTCTCTTATGCTTCTAAGCAAATTTGATTGTGTTTCTTTTAGTTTGTTTTTTGCTCAGTTTGAGTGACGTTTTGTATTGTATTTATTATTTTTTTTAAAAAAAAACTTATTCATTGCTAGCTCATATAAGAATAAGAGGAATTTCAACATCTTGATATCAATTTCGTTAGATCTGGTTCAACTTACTGAAAACATTTTTCTTACTTTTTTCATTGAAACATCTTATGAGAACAAAGTTTGGTATATGTATAACTAATCTAGGGGTATCTTAGATCTATGAAAATATTCAGATGAAGTGCAATTACTGATGGATCATGTCTCTGAATATTTATATAGATCATAAAATACATTCATATCTATGTGGCCACAAAATAAAATCTAGTAGGAAAGTATTCTTGAACCCAGGTTGCATGGCAATACAAAGTCTTTCTTACCACTAAACCCAGGTTGGGTTTGGTATGTTCTGCTTCGATTGAAATTGATTCGGCTTTAGTTCTTTGCTTTGGATGGGCTGTCTTCGTCACGCTGATTTGGAAATGAAGTTAATCTCGACAATTTTGGATTTGTATAATAAAACTTATATTCTGGCCCTTGGTTTCAGCACAAATTAACAATGATCTGCTCACATGCGATCCATGTATGTGAATTATGATCATTATATATGCAATATATAATTACAACTTAGACGCGGTTCATTCTTTTTATACGTGACATTATCCCATTCTCATTTGGAAAGACAAAACAAAAGAATCTTAAATTAAAGGAGCAGATTCACGGGTTACACTATTTTTACTACACGCCAAATCGACCCGCAATTCACAACCTTGTATCCGGGGAAAAAGCATTTTATTCCCAAAGTATATAATATTTAAGTTTAATTCATACATAATTATTTTCTAATTAATAGATGTATGTACAAAATTGAAAACAAAATAGTCTACGGTTAATTGACAAACAGAAAAACAACAATTTCTGTCAATTTTTTAATGATTAAATATTTTAACTATAATTTTACGCAATTAATGATTATTTCGAAAATGGAGTCGGGAACTTTTGTTCGACTCGAAGTTTATAACAAAAACATTATTCCTATTTTTGAGTCGATGAAATATATAATATTATTAAAAAAGAAGGCTTCACTTATTAGGTGAATAGCTAAGCCTCATCTCAACTCCTATATTGTGTAAAACTGTAAATATGATATAGAGATTGAAATCCATGACCGCTATTAGTGAACTTGTATACTAATTTCCGTGTCCAAAGAAAAATGATCCGATGGTTAAATTTTATTTAATTGACAATAAATTGGTGTATGATTTTTATATGTTTTGGTAGGTCTTTTGCCTTTGATTTTTGACAATATAAGAAGGTAAGAAAATATTAGGAACGTTAAATCAATATGCTAAACTAGGCCTGGGCATTCGGGGTCCCAATCGGTTTTCGGTTTTATCCAATCGGGTCTCGGTTTTTTGGGTTTATCAGAATCAGCCCCATTCGGATTATATGAAAATTCGGATCGGGATCAGTTTGGGTTTTTCGGGTTCGGTTCGGGGTTAGTAAATCTTCAAAGAACCGGTACAACCCGATATACTTTCGGGTTCGGGTCCCAATCGGTTATTCGGTTTAAAAATACATGATTTGTACCTACTTTGTAACCAAAACATAAGTAAAATCAGTTATTCAATTTAAAAGTACATGATTTCTACCTATTTTGCAACCAAAACATAAGTAAAATCGATTCAAAAATTAAAAAAGAACATCAAGCATGATTATCCAAAATCAAACGAAAGATAAACATAGTTACTGATAGAAAAAATCAAATAATTGACAACACAAAACGAAAACTAAGTTCTCATGAAATGGAAAATATTATTCAATGAAAATAAAACAAAAATCTAAAAACTTCAAGTTTCAACTGTCACCTTCAATCATCAAGACGCTAAGCATGAAACTATTAAACATAAAGCTCAATAACAAGAAATTAGACATATAATAAAGTAAACAATAAAAAATTACATTTCGAGAAACACAAACTTTTCTCAAGTTGACCTAACTAAAACATATATTAAGCTATATAATAATATTAAACACAAACATTAATATTAACCATATACCAAAATATATATTAAGCTAAATATTTGAGTTAATTATTCATGTAAATGATAATTATTTTAGATGTTCAATAATATATGAGCAATTCTCTTAAATAGCCATTTTTAAGTTTTTGTCACAAAATAGTCCTAGAAAAATAAAATGACCAAAATAGCATTTTTTGTTGAAATTTTCAATTTTTTTTTACTTTTTTTTTGAAATTTGAAACCCTATCCCCAAACCCACCCCTTAACTCTAAACCCTAAAGTCTAAATTAGTTAACCCTAGGGGTATAAATGCATATAAATAAAAATTTTAGCTTCTAAAAAAAACTATTTTGGTCATTTTCTTCCTTAAGAACTATTTTTTTGAAGAACAAACTAAAATGGGCTATCTAAGGGAATTTCTCATAATATATTGGTGTGTGTTTTTGATACATATAAGGAATTGAGATCATGTTTGGTACAAGTTATTTTTGGGGATTTTGAATTAGTTCGGGTTCTATTGGATATCCATTTAAGTTCGGGTTCGGTTCGGATAATACCCATAACCCGAAATACCATAAAACAAGATCCATTCGGTATTTATGTCGGGTTCGGATCGGTTCGGATTCATTTTTATCGGATCAGATTCGTTTCGGTTTTTCGGATTCGGTTTATTTGCCCAGCCCTATGCTAAACCAACGAAGATGGGCTAGTGGTACTTGAGAGACCTTCGGGTTCAATATGGTTCCAGCTTCGAATTTCGTTGGCCATCCGGACTAGCGTTAAATCGCAAAAATATGTGGAGTATCGTGGGTTTAGTGGGATTAGTCGGTTGATTTCGGTTGCCGGATCCCACGGTTATCAAAAATAAATAAATCAATATGCTAATTAATCAGAAAATATAAAACGTGACCATGTTAGGGTTTGTAGGTTTACCCGCCCATTCAAATGGACCATTTGAATAAAAATGAAATTGATGTTCGTGTAGTGTTAAAAATGAGGGTATCATCCAAATAATCCATCAAAATGATTTTTTAAAAAAATTTAGTCTAAAATGAGATTCATCTAGATGGTTCACTAAAATGAATTTAATGAACTTGCCCAAATAATTTTGAAAGCATAATGTTTGAAGTTGAAAACTTCAAAATATATGCATTCAGACATAATATATATTCAGACATAATTGATCATAGTTTACCTATGGAACTAAAAAAAATACGAGTATCAATACCAAAAAAGTTAGAAATCTACTAAAGTTTTTTTGTTGAAAAATGGAAATTATTATAAATACACATAAATTACTCAATGAACATTGCTGACTATTCTAATATCAGTTACCAAACTAAAAGAAGTTTGTTAAAGTTAAAAATGATAGATATTTGTGTTTGTGGTCTTCTATGTCAAAAATGATGTGATTCGATTGCTTTATGAAAACTTTAATTACTTTTATCTAAATTTTTGTAAAATTTTGGATAAAGTATATCGAAGAGCATAGTTTAAAAATTAGACTAGGCTAGTGTAAAACGTTATACCAGCACTGCTTGCAAAAAGAATGACCTTAATCTATGAGTAACATAATTTTCTCAAGTCTTAGCAAAACACTATATAAGCATTCATTTGTGCATATCACATATCAGCATTAGTAAGTAATTAATACAAATACTGTCAGCATCACTATTTTGAGATTTCTTTTCAGGAATTTTTGCTTTTTTTTTTTTTGTTAACAAATGAAAGCTACCAACTTGTTAATGGCCAAGAATCACCAGCTTCAATGTCTATATGAACCTTACAAAGCTTGTAATCAAAATCTTAGTTTTTGGATGAATTTAAAGAGAAAGTAAAACATATGTGATTTGTATGCATAAGTAATGAGATATAAAGAGTAAAAATCAAAACTTTTGTGCATTAACAACTTCAAATTTGTTGTTCATGATGATATGTATATTGATAACAATAACAATATTGTAAATACTTGATAAAAATAAAGATAATAAGATAATATATTTATTCTCGAAAATAAATAAATAATGGTATTTTCAAGAATAACTCAAATTTTAAGGTAAATAGAGAAAAAAAGTATGGATTGTATTTGAAAAAAGCTCATTTTATTCTCTTATAAAAGGAAACCCTTTACTTCTTACGACCAATTGACATATATATATGTTATTTATTCATTATATAATAGTCAAACTTCAATCATCTCATACACAGCAATTTGGCACGTTCATATCATCACGGACGATGATAATGAAAAACATTACAAAAGAAAACAAAAAACTTAGAGATTCCTTTGGTCTATATAAAGAGGACTCAATAGTTCTAACGTACTTCATCACTTCCTCACTAAACCAAACGGAGAACCCTAAACCTCAACATGGGGATTCTTCACAAACAAAACCTCTCCTTTGTGATACTTCTCCTCATTGGTTTCTGCGTTGTCTCTTACGCTTGTGACTGTAGTGACCCTCCAAAACCATCTCCACACCCCGTTAAACCTCCTAAACATCCCGTTAAACCGCCTAAACCACCCACTGTCAAACCACCACATAACACTCCAAAACCACCCACCGTCAAACCACCTCATCACACTCCCAAACCACCTCATCATACCCCAAAACCACCCACCATTAAACCACCTCCTCACACTCCCAAACCACCCACCGTCAAGCCACCTCATCACACCCCAAAGCCGCCCACCGTCAAGCCTCCACCTCCGTACACTCCATCCCCTCCACCTTACACTCCAAAACCGCCCACCGTCAAACCACCACCTCCGTACACTCCATCCCCTACGCCTTCTCCTCCACCGCCAACTCCAACCCCACCAGTCGTAAACCCGCCACCACCGCCAACTCCAACCCCAGAGACGCCATGTCCGCCACCGCCACCTCCACCAACTCCGTGTCCTCCTCCACCTCCGGCTCTAACGCCTGAACCAGAGACGTGCTCCATCGACGCACTGAAGCTAGGCGCGTGTGTGGACGTGCTAGGCGGCTTGATTCACATCGGACTAGGAAAAAGCTACGCAAAGGCAACTTGTTGCCCTGTTCTTGGAGGTTTAGTGGGTCTTGACGCAGCGGTTTGTCTTTGCACCACCATTAGAGCCAAGCTTCTCAACATCGACCTCGTTATTCCCATTGCTCTTGAGCTTCTCGTTGACTGTGGCAAGACTCCACCTCGTGACTTCAAGTGTCCTGCTCCACAGAAAAAGACTCCTCTCTTGGCTTGATCTCTTTGTGTTTCTTTTGATACAGTAAAAATGGTTGAGATCTCAAGATCTAGTTTCTTCTAGATGTTTTACGATTGCCGAAACAGGGATTAAGAAGGATCTATACTTTGTTATTGCTCCAAATTAAAAAGAAAACTTTATGTAATTGTAAGGTGATTGTTTGAATAATGTTATTTGAATTTTAAATTTTAAGGGGAGTGTATGGAAAAGTCTTTCAGTATCAACATGTCTTTTTAACTCTTGAAAGTGAGTGTAAGAGCACCCGCAATGGGGAGTCTTTATGGGGAGTTCTTAGCAAAAAAATAATTAAATAATCAATAGACCCCACTAAAACCTAAGGATTCAATCCTTAAAATCCTTAAATAAGGATCGGTCCTTACACTATTTGCGACGCGTGGCGACATGCGATTGGTTGATTTTTTTTATTTATTTTTTAATTTGAAAAAAAAATCAAATTTTTTTTTCTAAGGACTCCACAATGGAATCCACCATTGTGGATGCTCTAAGCCTCTCGACCTCGTTCCAATCAACAAACATCAATCTAGAATAGCATGATTATTGCAGAATTATTACGATGAAATTTTTAGTATAATATAAAAACCGTTTCTTAATTTTTTCTTAGTTTTAAGAGAAACTTTATTGGTTAGAAACTCTTTTAGTTTCTAAAAAAATAAAAATAAAAATATTATATTGTTATTATTAATTTCAGTTTAGTTTTTAATAGATGGACTTGAAAAGTAAATATGGTATTGAGTATCTAAAATAGTGGTAAAAATATCTCTGCCCTCATCTTATATATCTTCTCTCTCCTAATTTTGTATTTTTTTCTTTTTCTAAAATTATTAGATATCTTCTAAACCTCACTAATGAAGCTGCTCCAAATGCCCAATTACAAATGTTATTCTTAGAGCAAACCCTTTAGTGTCTACAAATAACTATCTAAACTAAATAATAATAATATTCTAAGTAGAGAAAAACACTGGAATAGTCTTAAAAAAAAATTTGTCACAAGAATAGCACACAGAGAAAAAATAACCAAAATATTTCATTTAAGAGGTAAATATACACTTATATCCCTAGGGTTAACTAATATTGACTTAGAGTTTAGAGTTAAGGGGTAGTTTTGGGATTAGAGTTTCATTTTTTTAAAAAAATAAAATATTAAATTTTTTAAAATAAAAAAGCTATTTTGGTCATTTTCTTTTTTTGAAAACTATTTTTGTGATAAAAACTTAAAAATGCTATTTAAGAGAATTGCCCTCTTAATGCAAAATTGTACAATTCAAATTTAATCCTTTTAAGAAATTTAAACCACTAACATTTGCTTACCAGTCAAACGAATAATAGAACCTTATGCAAAGATGCCTTTGCAGAGAACTTCTTATCTTTCTCTTTCTTATTTTCTTTCGTTAATTATTGAAATACTGTCAAAATCACTGATAGAAATGTTCTAAGACCATCCACGGTGAAGAACTCTCACAAAGTAGCTAGAGAGAATTACATTATAAGTTACATTCTCAGTTTATTATTTCATTTTATTTCACTTTTTTCTCCACACACACTTTTGCACAGTTTTTGATGCATATTATTCTTCTATTGTAACTACAAGGCTACAACCTAACTAACAACCTAACTAATATATAATTGTTGTTAAAAAAATACCATAAATTGATTAACACAATAAAAGAGAAAATAATTTAAAAAAAATAAACACACACAATTCAACAACTAGCATTTTTCATTCCCTTTTTTAATTTTTAAATCATATTGAGCTTTTCACTATCTCTCATGATTTAGCTTTCACTATTTCATATTAAATTTTTCAAAATCCAGAAGCTTAGGAAGATGTTGGCAAGAACTTCTTTCCTTGTTCCAAGATCAAGTATAAAAAAATCCCTAAGCTTCAAGATGAAGAACGGCGTGAGCACGAGATATAAACACAATGGAGAGCCGCTGTAGCATCTTGTAGCAGTGAAAAATCATCTGGATTCATATGCTCCTAGATCTACATCGGCTTATGCGCTTTCCAAATTCTCCACATCATATGCGGCTGCTATAGCTGAATATGAATTATGCTCCTAGATCTACATCGGCTTATGCGCTTTCCAAATTCTCCACATCATATGCGGCTGCTATAGCTGAATATGAATCCTTAACTTTCAAGAAAAACATCAGAACCCTAATTTTCTAGAGCATGAAGTGATTAACTCGATTAAGAATCCTTAAGCAGTCGATGAATCCTCAAGTCATGTCGTAGGATCTGAGTACACTTAATATAATTTTTACATGTATTTCTTATATGATATCCTTAAGTTGTAATGTAAACCACCTTATACAATATCTATGAAATGTAATGTGAATCATCTTTTGCAGTCTTTTTAAAAATATGTCCATCTTGTACCATATCCATGTACTTCAAAATTATATTGTATATATGTACATTTATAATATATTGTACATTTATACACTTATAATATATTGTACATATGTACACTTATATTATATTGTACACCTACAAAGTTATGTTGTTAGTTGCTGAATATGATTACTGTATGCAACTTGGAAATCCAACAAAGATGGTACCGTATAGTAATTTATTATTACACATGTGGATAATGTTAAAATCATATTGGTGAAACGGTGTACATGTTGATCGTATGAACACATCTGTTTACACGCACTTGAAACATATGGTGGTGTACATGTCAATAGCTTAAAAACAATGTACATGTAGAATTGTAAAAGTATCCACCTTATATAATACCCATGAGTACACTTAATATAAATTTTACATGTACTTCTTATATGATATCCTTAAGTTGTAATGTACATTACCTTTTACAATATCTATGAAATATAATGTGAACTATTTTTGCAACCTTTTTAAAAACATGTTCATCTTGTACCATATCCATGTACTTCAAAATTATATTGTACATATGTACACTTATATTATATTGTACATATGTACACTTATATTATATTGTACAACTACAAAATTATGTTGCCAGCTGATGAATGTGGTTACTTAATGCAATTTTGCTTTAAGCCAAATTGGCTATTAGATCACTAAAATTACATATCTTTACTATTTAAAAAACTAAACTTTCATTTTTTTGTATAGCATTTGCCAATCTTTAGATCCCAAATAAAAAAATGAACAAATTGAAAAAATGTGTCAATGACTTAAGAAGATCTTCCATCAATTCGTTGCAACTTCCAACGTATATCCATTTAGTCACATATCTGCAAAACGAGAAAAAGAGAAAGCCGATCAGATCCATAATTTTTTTTTAGATTTGTAGATCTAAAATCATGAAAAAGTAAGTCAATGATACAAAAAATGAAAGAAAAGTTATAATGGAGAAAAGAATAATTTGCAAAAAATTCATTTACAGAAAAAAATAAAGGGAGAAATAGAATATATTCCTCGGGCAGGAAAAAGAGAAACATGGCGCAAAGAAGATGATAGAAATAATGCAAGTGACAAACTGTGAGACCATCTTGGTCATATAAATTGACTTAGTTAATAATTATTTAGTTTTAGTTACAAAAGTATCTCAGTAGCAGAATGTGCTCTATGATGTAATCAAAACACAGAAAGTGACCTATAGTGTAAAACACTCAAGTTTATAAGTTTATAAATATTAAAAAAATTAAAAAAGAAAAAAATATTTTTTTTTTGCAGAGAACTTTTAAGAATCTTACTTGATACTTAAATGCTAAATGTTTTTTTTTCTATTACTTAGATCTTTTTTAAATATCAATATGATTATTTTAACAAAATTTATTAAAATAGTATTATTATATTTTAGATATTCAAATAGAGTTTTGACCGTTCAAACTGCTCTAAGAATATCCTTATTACAAGAAGTTCTGAAAAAATATAATCTATTATTTTATGTAATTTGATTTTCGGTTCCTATATATCAGAACCATACTCATTCGGACCTGAAAGAACCCATATCAAACCCGATCCATTTTCAAAATTCAAAAACCGATATCCAAATTAATCAGTCCATACTCGAATGTTGACGCCTAGCCGATATGATACATAAAATCATCTGATAATTTGAATATTTACAATATAAAATACTAAAAATTCATAAGTTTTGTCATATTTAAATAAAAAGATAAAAACTCTTGAGAAGTGTTGTAATCTATGTTACTATTTAAATATTTTCTTTAATTTATCTTTTAGTTATCATTTTAATGTCATTTTCTATCTATATTGTTAGAATTTTTCTATAAACCCTAATGAAAGAAAATTAGAAAAATATCAAGAAGAAATATAATAAGTAAGCAAATTTGACAAAGGTATTAAATGAATAAAAATGAGAAAATTAACTTGATATTTTATTAAATGATGTCATGTCCGAGTTTCAGTAGCTATGAAGGAAAGATAAAACAACCGGTTCTTGATCATGGTTTAATGAAATTATACGATCCAGTCCAAATTTTTTTATAAAAAAGAATATACATTTAAAATGTATTTATTATTTTAGTAGTAAATTAACACTGGAAATGTTACATAGTAATATACTATGTTCATATAATAAAATTGCAATTTTTATTTTTTCTTGTAGAAAAACAAATTTACTAGTTGTACCACAAAATCTTTTAAAATGTGTTTAAACCTGTTTAATACAAATAAAGTTCATAGACTTTCCAAATTACTATTTTTTCATTGCGTACTAAAAATATGTATAATGGACCTGTTGAATTAAAATTTCAACAGTTGAATGCTCACAATGAGCTAGTTGAAAACAAAAATAATCTGATGTTGATTCAATTGTGTTGAAAACAAAAAAAAATCGAGGACCACTGACACATCTCACAATAATAAGCAATATTTTTTGATTATGATATAAATTAAATATACAGTGTTTTCTTATTGGCTACATTTTTTTTGGTATTATTTTTTTTTCACCCCAAATATTTAAAGATAATTCTTTGACAGTAATTTTTTTATATTTTTTATCTTTATATCAAAATTTATTATTTTCAAAACTCTACAAATAGATATTTGTTTCATTTTATTTGGACAATATTTTTTTTTTGAAACAAATTCAGTAATAAATATTTTAATATTTGATCATAATTATTATTTTCAAAATATAAGAAACATAAATTTTAAAGTATAAGTTATTTTCATTTAAATATAATTTATTATTTTTAGTATATAAATATGAAAATATAAAAATAAAATAAAAGGTGAGATAGAGTGTTGAATTTTATTAAACAAAACTATTATAGAGATAAAATTTGTATAAATGTTGAATTAATAGGTGAAAAAGAGAATATAATGTGGATTATTGAAAAGTGGAAATTAGGGTGTTGAATACTTGTAACCATTGTTGATAGTCTAATACACTTTTGAGTTTTGACAAAGAAATAAATTCATACTATTAGCAATTTCATAACCAACTTAGTTAAGGTGAAAAATGGTGACATAAAAAAAACAAATAAAAGAGATAAATACACATAAAAATATTAACATGACGGCTTCTTCTTACATAAACACATATCCATTTTTATAATACCCGACTAAAACCATTTTTTCAAAACTCAAAAACCAATATCCAATTAACTAATCCATACTTGAATGTTGACGCCTAGCCGATATGATACATAAATGTAATCTGAATATTTACAATACAAAATACCAAAAGTCATAAGTTTTGTCATATTTAAATAAAAAGATAAAAATTCTTGAGAAGTGTTGTAATGTATGTTACTATTCCAAATATTTTATTTAATTTCTTTTAATAATCATTTTAATGCCTTTTTCTATTTGTACTGTTAGAATTTTTCTATAAAACCCAATGAAAGAAAATTAGAAAAATATTAAGAAGAAATATAACAAGTAAACAAATTTGAAAAAGGTATTAAAAGGTATAAAAATGAGAAAAATTAATTTGATATTTTATTAAATGGTGTCATATCCGAGTTTCAGTAGCTATGAAGGAAAATATTAAACAACCGGTTCTTGATCATGATTTAATGAAATTATATGATCCAGTCCAAAATTTCTTGTAAAAATGAATATACATTTTAAAATATATTTATTATTTTAATAGTTGATTAACAATGCAAATGTTACATAATAATATACCATGTTCATATAAGATTGTGATATTTTTTTTTAAAAAAAATTAGAAACAAAACAAACAAAAAAATTACCAATTGTACCACAAAATCTTTTAAAATGTGTTTAAACCTGTTTTAATACAAATAAAATTCATAGCCTTTCATAATTACCATTTTTATTGCATACTAAAAATATGTACAATGGACATGTTAAAATTAATAGTTGAATGTTCACAATGAGCTACTTGAAAACAAAATAATCTGATGCGGATTTAACTGTGTTAAAAACAAAAATATCTGAGATCATATTGACATATGTCACAATATAAAACAATATGTTAATTTGATTAAAGATACAATGTTTTTCTTATTGGCTACATTTAAAAAAAATACATTAAGAAACAAAACAAACAAAAAATTTACCAGTTGAACCACAAAATCTTTTAAAATGTGTTTAAACCTGTTTTAATACAAATAAAATTCATAGCCTTTCCTAATTACCATTTTTTCATTGCATACTAAAAATATGTACAATGAACGTGTTAAAATCAACAGTTAAATGTTCACAATGAGCTAGTTGAAAAACAAAATTAATTTGATGTGGATTCAACCGTGTTAAAAACAAAAATATCTGAGATCACATTGACATATGTCACAAATATAAAACAATATGTTTTGATTATAATATAAATTAAAGATACAATGTTTTCTTTTTGGCTACATGTTTTTTGGTATTATTTCTTTCACCCCAAATAGTTAAAAATAATTCTTTGATAGTAAACCTTTTATTTATTTACTTATCTTTATATTAAAATTTATTATTTTAAAAAATCTACAAATATATATTTGTTTCATTTTATTTGGACAATAATGTTTTTTTGAATCAGATTCAGTAATAAATATTTTAATATTTGATCATAATTATTATTTTCAAAATATAAAAAATCATAATTTATTTTAAAAGTTTGTCTAAGTATACATTATTTTGCTTTAACAATTTATTATTTTTATTAATATAAAAATATAAAAATGTGAGATAGAGTGTTGAATTGTATAAAACAAAATTGTTGTAAAGATAAAATTTGTATAGATATTGAACTAATAAGTGGGAAAAGGAGAATATGATGTGGATTATTGAAAGTGAAAATTAGGGTGTGTAACCATTGTTGATAGTCTAAATACACTTTTGACAAAAATAAAATAAAATCATACTAAAAGCAATTTCATAACCAAATTAGTTAAGGTGAAAAATGGTGACATAAAAAAACAAATAAAAGAGAAAAATACACAGAAAAAATATTAAGACGACGGCTTCTTCTTACAGAAAAACATAACGGAGAGAGAGAGAGAGAACACCACGATTCAGAAGAGAAGCGAAGGTCGCAGAACACACGCCGCGACGAAGATTTCCCGGCGAAACGGGAACATCAAGATTGAGATTTAGCGAGAGCTTTCTAGGGTTTCCTTCTCGATTCATCTTCTTTGACCTCGATCTATTCTCCTATTCTTGAGAAATTTCTCATCCTTCTCACCTTCATTCGTCTTCCTCCCAGCTTCCTTCTAGTTTTTTTTATCCCCTTCGCTACGTTTCCTTACCCTCCCGGTAAAATCCCCGCTTCAAATCGTTGTCTTCCCCTTTCATCGTCTCCTCTAATTTCATCAATTTGGTTCTGTAGGGTTTCGAGATTCTCGTTCCGGGGAGAACCCCTACATTCAGTTTTTGCCACTGATTGCTTCTTGGGTGTTTTACAGGTTGTTGAATTTAGCCGGAGACGGTGACTGACTTTGGCGGTGGATGCTCTGAAGCATGAGTATTGATATCCCCGGAAAAGGGGAGACTTGAGGAAGCTTTGGTTCAAGGAGAAGCTGCAGAAGTTTCCATGAGCGATGGGGGTGTCGCCACATGCATGCCTCTACTGAATATCATGAACAAGCTTCCAATTGTGGAGAAGACGCTTTGTGGAGGCAACAATGATACCAAGGTTGCTGCTACTTCGGAGAATGGTCACACTTCAATCTCAACTAATAATAAGCTCCCAGAGTCTCAGCCAGCTAAACCCTCAGCGTCCCAGCCACCTAAGAAGAAGAAAATTGTTAAGGTAATTCGTAAAGTTTTCGTGAGGAAGCCGAAGCAGCCTCAGAAACAACAGCAGAAACAAGCAGAGGATCAGCCGAAGCAAGCAGAAGAGCAGCGGAAAGATCAGGTAGTGCAACTTTCTGGAGAATCACAGGTCAGGAAGAAAGAGAAGGATAAAAAGAGTGAAGATGTGCAAGAAAAAGGAGGAGAAAGTAGCAATAAAGAAGAAAACGGTGGAGATTCTGGGTTTAAGGATGAAGTGGAAGAGGGTGAATTAGGTACATTAAATCCTCATGGGCTTTTGGAGAACGGTGAGATTTGTCCAGTGAAGTCATTGCAGAGGAGTGAGATCGAAAAAGGAGAGATTTCTGGGGAGACTTGTAAGAAGGATGAAAATACGAGGGGGGATAATAGTAACCTGCAATATACCAAAAGGAATGTGGAGAGAAGGGATTCACCCGCAGATAAGTACAGGAAAGAAGAGAGAGAATTCAAATCATGGAGAGATCCTGGTGATGAAATTGAGAATGGGGAATTCATTCCAGAAAGATGGCATAAGATGGAAACAGTAAAGGATGATCATATTTACAACAGATCTCGTAGGAATGGAGTTGACAGAGAGAAAACGTGGAAA
>MU106533.1:0-110685 GCA_012274485.2 Sinapis alba
GCTTCCAGGACTCGATCGATTTCTGGAGCAAAACTGGTGGCTTGATGAATTTTAGACGACATATCTTTGATAGTCCCCTGAAGACGCTGGAGTTCCTCGTTAGTCGCCTGATCGGTTGCTTGGTTGCGCGCTGTAGTCTGGAAGAGACGTCGACGAGCGGTATCTGGATCTTGGTCGTCGGTTTGTGTTCGAGGAAAAGTGGCGGCGATCGTGTCCAGACGATCCTGAGTCGCTTTGTTTGCGGCTTCTTGCTGATCAAGGCGTTGAATCACGGTGGCGAGAGACGCGAGGACGGTGTTTAGGTCAACTGGTTGTTGACCTGGTGGGTTTGTCGGAGATCCTACCATTATCAAGATCGACGTTCTTGATCGTTACTATCAACTATTCCCCTCAGACGGCGCCAATTGTTGAATCTGAAATCGGTAACCTCGTTCGGTGAATCGATTTCGATGGTGAGTTTTAGTCGATAGGATGATCTTAGAGAACGCTTTGGTTTTATTCAATGATTTTTAGAGTTTGTATGAAGAAAATAAGCAAGAACAAGATAATCCAAAGGAAACCCTAACTTCTAGGCTTCTTCTCCAGAGTTTGCGTGTCATCCTCCTCTCATTGAACCTTCTCTTTATATAATCGCCTTCAAAGTCGGTGTGGGCCTTATGGGCCGACTTCGATACTCTTCCTGGGCCGAGATCTCGCCAAGATGGACCTATGGGGGTAGATGCAATCTATCCCCAACAGATATCCAATATCTCTTTCTCCTTGTTTTTTCTGGTACATCAATGCATGCACCTGAAAAAATACAAGAAAAGAAAAAGTAAGTAAACTAAAAAGAAAAACCTGTAAGAAATCCTACACCTAGTCTAATGGTGATTAGAGTCTCCGGCATCAGAGCCAAAATTTGATATGATCTAATTTATCCTTTGACATACTCTGTTTCAAAGTGTGATATAACACTTAGGGATCAAATCCACAGAGACTATGTTTCACAAAATAGACTATCAGTTTCAGATTTAGCTAGACAATAATAGTTGTAATGCATTAAATAATAGAAAGTAAAAGAGAGTTCTAAACACATGAATAAAGCGCTAGATCTAGGGGATTCAAATTGGTAATTCAGAATTGCAGACAAAGGAACCATTCATTTTTTTAATTAAAATCAGGTTTTGAACTCAAAGCACATATATTAAATCAACCAGCTTTCGCTGCAGAGACTATCCCTAAACCAAATGTTTTTGAGAATATGTATTTAGCTCATGCATGATTAATTCAGGTAACCAATAATAGTCTTGTGTCTACTAATTATCCCTAACCCTATATTCCAGGCTGTCAATCTAAATCTAGTATTAAGTTCAATCCTGAAGACGAATCTATAAGATTACCCTAACAATTTAATCAATCTAGCAATTAATCACAACCCCTAGAAAATCCAAAATATAACATGTGGATTACTCAAATATAATCAAAGAACATAAGATCAATGATGAAGTCTGCATAATAATATTGAAGTAATAAAAACAGGAGTTCCAAATCAATTTTAGAAGTTTTGATATCTCTCTCTAAATCTAAAGTAATGCGTAAGTAAATCATATCTTAAACAATATTCTAAAAACATAATATAGAGATAAACCACATTTTCGGCTTCTTTGTAAATATTAGAAACTTTTGGTCCCTTTGTAATTCTCGAAACTTGCTTAAGAAGCACGTCGGTTTGTTTGATGGACAGTGGTGTCGACCGACACCAGACAAAAATTCATACTCCAACTTGTAACTTTCAGCTCAAATTCTCTTCAAGTTCCAAATAGCTCATGAATCTCCAAAGTAGTCCAAAATGTACCTAAACCTGTTAAAAACGACTCAAACGTAATACAAAGACTCTAAATATATCACTTATACCACGGTAAAAACCATTAAAACCATGGTGTATCACTTATTCATTTTTCCTTAACTCAACAAAATTCTTGTTCTCCTCAGTTGCCTTAGCAACTTCATCTTCCAAATTCAGTTTAGCCCCCAAACCTTTGGCATTGCCCTTAGCAACCTGTTATGTGAAAGATCTTTTTCACCCCAGAACCTTTAGCAGGGGTCCTATCTGCCACTGGTGGTGGACTATTAACGGACTTCTGCGGTAAATTATGTAGTGGGTAAAGATGGGATGGGTTTACATTGTTTTCTTCTACCCAGATCTTTCAGACGCTCGTACACTGCAACTTTGACTCTGTCACCAATGTTCTTATCTATATTTGATATGTCTCGGGCTAAATCAACGAAGTTGAAATCGTAGACAGTTAACCGCGAATTAAACATCTCAAATCTACCATCATAGTTATCAACCTTTCTGGAAATATTATCCAGAGTAATCATTATTCTCTTCAGAACTGTAATGGTCCCCATACCTTCCTCCTCGGTAGCAACCTTTCCCTCTGTATTCTCCTTCTTCTTCGCTTTCTTCTGCTTCTTTGTGGGTTCCTCAGCCGCTGACGAAACTTCAGCCTTCGTTCTTTTCTTGTTCTCATTCCTTTGCACATCTCAAAAACTTCTAACAAATTTACCAGCATGTATGTATGTTATTAAGTTAACTAGTTGGTGGTCGTCTGCTTCATCCGGCCACTGAGGAAACAACTCTTATACATACTCCTTTATAACCATATTCCTAACACACACCTACAAAATTAAATCATAACTCAGCCATCAAATGAAAAATAACCCAGCCATGAATAACTCATAACTCAACCGTCAAACAAAAAATAACTCAGCCGTTAAACAAATAATAGCTCAGCAATCAATAACTCATAACTCAGCTGTCATTAAAAATAACTCAGACATCATAACTCAGTCATCGTTAAAAATAACTCAGCCATCATTAAAAATAACTCAGTCACCGTTAAAAATAACTCAGCCATCAATAACTCACAACTCAGCCACCAAGTAAATAAAAACTCAGCCTAAAACCTTACCACACCATAATCTCTGATCTCCTCAGAGATGACAGGCGCAAAACTTGCACGTGTACGCTTTCCCCCCATCGGAAAAGCGGAATTTCTTCTTCATTGACCACTCTTCCAAAACGCTCTCCAAAGCAACTGACAGATTCATATGCCCAAACCTGTAACACGTCCTTCAATCCGTTTATGGTGTATGACCGTCCTTGTGGAGACAACATCTTAATCGATTAACAAGAACTTCATATGCACTCCGACCCCATAGATATGTCATTATGGCTTCATCATCGAATACTTTTTTTGCGCTTTCAAATGGTATCCTGAAATTATGATGCAAAGCATAAAGTCCTATAGTTTGAAGAAGTAACATCTCTAACCATTTACACTTTTCAAAATTCCAGCTCCGACAGACCTCTAATGCTGGCCTCGATTCATCTAACTTGGGTCCCATCCCATGCAGCACATTCAACTCCTCCCAGAATATTTTGTATTGGTCAGGTTCAAATATTTTTGTCGACAGTTGATCTATGTTTAACCCAGTGATCTCACCAAATTCGTGTAAGCTAAATCTGATAAGTTGATCAACAATGAGACTCTAAATCTCCTTCTTATGTACCCACAGCTGTCTACATAGTAGATAGTGTACAGTCCTATCAGACCACAATAATTTACTACCAGCTAGCTTAGCAATTATTCCAACGGGAAACTTCTTTAGGTGATCCCGTACATCATGTCTTATTGCTTCTCTGGCGATAAGGAAGTCTT
Organism: Sinapis alba; assembly: GCA_012274485.2. Taxonomy (NCBI): domain Eukaryota; kingdom Viridiplantae; phylum Streptophyta; class Magnoliopsida; order Brassicales; family Brassicaceae; genus Sinapis; species Sinapis alba. The sequence continues at coordinate 3,705 of MU106533.1, forward strand.
CCATATGGCAACTGTGATTAATCACTTTATTTTCTAGATCAATAGCCCCTTATGCGTATAGGCTTGGAGGGTAATCCCGTGCTTGATCTCCAAGAATATCCATATGAACATAAAGACATATATAACCCAGCCGCAATAGAAAACTAATTCATCCACAACAAACATATATAACTCAGCCAAAAATGAAAACTAACTCAGCCATAACATAAAATATCACTCAGCCGCAAAAGAAAACTAACTCAGCCATAACATGATATATAACTCAGCCGCAAATGAAAACTAACTTAGCCTGAACATGATATATAACTAAGCCGCAAAGGAAAACTAACTCAGCCAGAACATAATATATAACTCAGCAAAAATATAAATCAAACTCAGCCACAACATAAATCAAATTCAGCCGCAACTCAGCCAGAACATGATATAAAATTAGCCACAACATAAATTAAACTCAGCCACAACATAAATCAAACTCAGTCACAACATACCGAAGAAGAAGATTTCCAGAGATTATGAACAAGACGATTCTGAAGTAGAATTTTGCGGAGAATACGATTCGACGATGACGATATCAGATAAGACTGGTTTGACAAGAAGATTTTAGACAAAAGACGATAAAAAAACAATGTTAAACAGTGTGAGAACCGAAATTCATATTGTCGATTTTATGATCTTAAGGAAAGTCTAAAAGATTCGACTTTCCCAGAGGTCCCGGATTATCTGCGTACACACACGAAACAAAGAAGAACGAGAGATAACATAATATCGAAAGTAAATTGCACTAAGGCGTTTTATTAATTGATAATGATAGAGTTACATGGTTTCAGCGGGAATGAAGTAGACAAAATTTCATCATCAATGGAGAGCGAAAGAACAAAGTAGAAAAACGTTCTTAGTATCGAACTTGCTAGTCTAGCCACCTAGATTCTAAGTTCTCCTAAAGCTAACAATAATTTTTAGACCTAATCTTCCCCTCCCCTTCGCCTTCAGCCTTAGCTCTCTTTATATATGCCTCTTGAGGCGGTTTGTCTCTTTTTTTTTTCCCTGAGTCGGGTTTATCTCCTTTCCGAGAATATTCCTTTTTCTCTCGATCTTCATGGTTATCTTTGGAAACTTTACATTTATCTTCTGATTTCTCGATATTTATCTTTGCGTGAATAAAGATAGACCGTCGTAACACAACTGGTCTTGGTTTCGTTTGAAACCGCAAGCGGGCCTTTATTCGCGTTTTAGGCCTCTCAGGTCGTTTTTCCGACTTTGAGCATCTTTCCGATTTTCTCGACAGATCTTCTTTGATACGACGTTGAATTTAAGCATGGGTTCAGACTTATCGCACATCTTAAGAAACTTTGACATTAAGCCGACCGTTGCTGTTTTATACGATCAATTTGAACTTATACGAAAAACGAGTATTCGCGTTTTTTACCGTAAAGTTCCAACGATAACTCCGATTGGGACAAAACGAGAAGCATTTAGATTGCGAATAGAAGAGGAATACAAAAAAGAGACACAGATTGCCATATGGCGACCCGGACTTGGAGAGATGATGTAATAACCCTCACGAACCAATGAATTTTTGCCCTATAAAAATTCTGCTCGACCAGTTTGGATTTGGTCGATCAGATTTAAAATAAAAAATAAAAACCGACCCTGAGAATTAATGTCCCAGACTATCGTGTGGTCGAAAGACCTTTTCTTGATAGATCTGGTTGAGTTTTAATTATTATGGTCGAGTTATGTCTAAGCTGGACGAGTATATCTGAAAGCAGGACGAGAACCGGAGGACGATAAATATTTGATCGTGAACTGGTCGGGAATACTTTCAACTGCTTGCGAGTTTTGTGCATGTCTTGTGCTGCCTGGCTGGTTCCTTCCTTCCTGACTTGGTCATGTGACTATCACAAGCTGCTTGCTTAATTAAAAGTCACATGCTGGTCACAAGCTGTTTGCTTCAGCTGCTTGCAGCTTTCTTCATGGGAGGGTAAGGTAAGCAGCTTTCTGATGGAAATGCTGAAACAGCTCTCCACCTGTCCAGTCCCTGATTTACTTTGTTCTGAGTGAAACCCTCACCTGAAGTAACTTCCTAAGCTATTTAACTCCCTCTCCACCTGCTTGGTCGTCCATTACCACAAAAAAAAAAACAGAGAAATATTTTCAGAGAAAATTAGTCAGAAAGAAGAGAAAAACTGAGAGAAAAATTAGAGAAAATTCAGAAAAAATCTTGGAAGATTTTCTTCCATCCTCTAGCTTATTTCCTTGCTGTGTAGAAGATCGGAAGGTGAAGTTTCCAGAGAAAACCTTAGACTATGTTATGTTTTGTGATGAACCGATTTTGATTTCTGTTTTTAAAACAGTACAGTCGCAAGTTCAGTTTAAAGGGGAGGATCATCTGAGTTCTTATGTATGTCAGTTATTGTGGTAAGCTTCATCTCCTTGCCTTGGACCTGTCTTTATCAGAGCTGTTTAATGATTAGCTAAGGTCTTGGTCGGATCAGTTCTTTAAGTAATTATATGCTTCAGTTTGTTTAGTTTAGTTTTGGTTTGAATTAATTTCAGGAAACTGCAAGCTAACTGATGTGAATTTTTTAGACTTAAGCTGAACTGTAATGATCCTGTCCTGAATCAATCTTGTCAGAACCGGGTTGATCTGATCTAGTATGAGTAGAACCGAGCTGGAACTGAATTGATTTAAGTTGTTAGCTTGAACCAAACAGCCGGATTAATGATGTTCTGAACCGAACAGATTTAATCTTATCCTTAAATGATCTGAACCGAGCTGTCTATGGTCTGAGCTTGTCATATCCTGATCTAGTCTGAGTTTATCTGAACTGCTAACCTTTCCCCTGAACCGAATTAATAAGATATGATTTAATTCTTCTTCAAGACCGAACTGTTTTGGATTGATGATAATGTTTCGAACTGTTTTGTTTCAGGTCAGTAGTCAACTAAAATTTGAAGGATCAACCTTGTTTATCCAGTAGAACCTTGTATTGTCTATTTAAGGGCATGATCATGGAATGATCATATTCTTACAACCACCTAGTACTTATGTAAGCTAATGAACTGAGGTGAGTGGAGTTCTACTTGAACCGGACTGATTAACCTTTGTTCCAACCGTTCTGTTATTGGTTTAGATGGTCGAGTTCAGTGTTGACATCAACCGGATCTTCCTTGTGGACGTTCTGAATCAGGAGTTGAGTGGAGTGTGATTATCTTGAGCTCGAGTCTAGTCTTCCTTAGCCAATCTCATGGATTCAGTGGTGATTCTAGATAGATGATGAATAAGTTATGAATGAGTATGCATGATTGCATACTGAATATGGTTGATTGATAAGGAAAGTCTCTTAATCTATAACTGAATGTTAGGTGTTTACTTATGTAAACACTTAAGAAATATTATGAATTATTATTTGAGGTTTATCCCGAGCCTTAGTACTTGTTCTCAAGTACTAATATATAAGTATATTACTAAGTATATAAGTATAAATCATGTGAAGTCTTATTGTATACTCACTCTCCCAAACTTCCCGCATCGCCGTGAATTGGTCCTGCGTTATGAAAAAAGGTCACGAAGACACGATGATGGGGTCGCACCCTGGAGGCCATGTAACTGCATGCAGCGTTAGATGTTCGATCTTGGAATATCTAATGGAGATGGTGGTTATATTTATTTTTCCCGCTAGGCTCGGTTACCCTTGGTGGTTTTCTGGGTTTAGTATATATATACATATATTATAAGTATGAGTGAATGGCGGGTATAGTGGAGATGATATTTAAGATATGATTCACATCGATGGAATAATAGGCCTTATACATATATTAAATATGGAATTTATTTCCACTGCATACAAATGGAGTTCATTGCTCGGGATATTAGTAATATGTGTTGGGGTGCGGGATTAGACTCGCTGAATAAACTAGTTACTCATGACTCATTTGTGATGCAGGTTACCAGTAGGCAGAAGACCTTACTCTAGGACGGAAAGGAACAACATTAGTCAGCAGTAGTTTTGTTATCCTTGCATTGGTCTTTTGATATATCTTATGTATAAAGAATGTTTTCTGATAATCGCAAGGTCGACCTATAAAATTTATATAAGATGCTTTTGAAACAATAAGTATATAATGTATAAAGATTGTTTCTAGAGTATGGGTTCCATATGATGTTAGTCCTTGTCCGGGACGAACTAACTATCAGGTATTGCTTGGTCGGGTTGAAAAGCCTTAAGTGATATCTGATAGGAGCGTTGATGTTCTTAGATTGCTAGACTAAGGAACTCAGAAGTATTCGGGAACCTCATGTCAACTTTTGGGGAGCATCGAGCGTGTCATTTCCGGTCATCTACGATCGAGGGTGTCACAACTAAGGTCGCCATATGGCGACCCAGTCTTTGAAGGGTCAGGTCGTCATATGGCAACCCAGACTCGACCTAGGCTCTTCGAGCCTAGGTCGCCATATGGCGACCCAGATTGTACGGATCAGGTCGCCATATGGCGACCCGGATCATGAAGGTTCAGGTCGCCATATGGCGACCCAGATAGTACGTGTTCATGTCACCATATGGTGACCCATATTGTATGGGTTCAGGTCGCCATATGCCGACCCAGATCGTGCGGGTTCAGGTTGCCATATGGAGACCCGGATTGTACGGGTTCATGTCACCATATGACGACCCAGATTGTATGGGTTTAGGTCGCCATATGCCGACCCGAATCGTGCGGGTTCAGGTCGCCATATGGAGACCCGGATTGTACGGGTTCATGTCACCATATGGCGACCCAGATTGTATGGGTTCATGTCGCCATATGCCGACCCGGATCGTGCGGGTTCAGGTCGCCATATGGAGACCCGGATTGTACGGGTTCAGGTCGCCATATGACGACCTGGAATCTTGGTAAGCAGATCACTATATGGAGACCCGTACCTTGTGGGTGCAGGTCGCCATATGGCGACCTGTCCTTTCGTGTACGGATCACCATATGGAGACCCGTGCTTTGCGGATGTATATCTCTATACGACGACCTAGGTTCAAGATCCTTTTATTCTTTCCAAACCGCTTTTTCCGATAAGTTACTTCTAGAAGTGGTAGCCTTAGTTGGTGTTTTCGAGATAACCGATTTTGACCCCAACAAACAGTTAGGATTTAAACGACGATGAAGAAAGTTTTTTTTTTTTTTTAACACCGCATATTTTAAATTTCGATGTCGATTGATTGTCTTTCTCTTCCCTTCTCTTTTGATCACATTTATTAGGGACGTGGGTTAGTGATGTGGATTTGTTAATTAAAACTAATCTCAGTCAAAAATAATTAACCAAAGCTCTTAATGTAATTTAGTATGGATTAAAAACATTTTAGTAATTTTCAAAAGATATATATTATTCTAGTCATATAACAATTTTTCTATGCTATTCTAGTAAATTTCTCAAAAGAAAATATGAAAACTTTAGTGCCCTTCTAACAAACAATGAAAATATTTATTGCCCATGTTAGACAATCCTTCATTGATCAGAAGCCGAATAACACTACCCCTGATTTTCCAAATAAATGCGGATTCCTTTGTTCCACCTTTCCCATGCGTCTGTCTGTTCAATGTTCTTGGCCATAGTATTTTAAAATCATATTTTATAAAAAACAGAAAACAAAATAGAAACCCAATGCCTTTATGTGTCTACTACTTCACGAATTATTTTCTAAACAACCCATAAAACTCAACCTCTCCATGTGCCCTCACATGGTTTCCAATGAATTACCAGTCAATTAATTTATTTTCTTTCAAGTTCCATTGAGCATTGTCTACAACAAAATTAAAACGCCCACTATTGATATCACATTCACTATGGATCTCCGAAAAAGCAGAGCAACGACAACCACCGTTACTCTCTCATGTCTTCTCCTCGTTTCTTCAATCTACACTATCTCCACCGCAAAATCAGCCAAAAATCCACCCTCGTACCAACTCTTTCTATGTTTGGGATTCGTTCTAGCCGCAGCTTTGTCGCTTCTGATACTTGTCACTGCTGCACGAGCCACCATGGTAGCATGGATAACGGTGATCGTCTTGCTGGCCTTCTCGGGTACACGCCGCCGTGTTCTGGCGAAGCGGGGGAAGACGATAACGACGGACGTGGCTATGTGCTTGGTAAGGGTTCTGATTAGTGAGGCAAATCCTCGCGGTTAGTCTGATGGGGTTAGTACGATGTTAGAGAGTATTTACTATTTTACATATTATCCTTGTATATAACTTAAAAGTATTCCTTTTTGTGATTGATTTTTTACTTTTATTATAATCAAATGTAAGTTTCTAGTATCTATGTACTATATGTGTGTGTGGAATTCTTCAAATATTCATTAAATTCTAGTCATGTTATGAGATACTTCTCTGTTTAATAATAAGTGTCAATTTAACTCTTTTATTTTATTTCAAAAAAAATTTCATTTGACAATTCCAATTAATTTTGTATTTTAAATCTATTTTTTACCATTTTGAATAAACAGTAAAAATTTATTTAAATCATTATTATTTAATTAGTCATAAATTAAATATAAACATAAATTTATAATACAATTTTTTAATCTCGGTGAAACACTTATTAAATTATTAAGAAACGGAATGAATATTTTTTTTTTGTCAACAGTTACAAAATAATTAAAAACCATTCAACGAATTATTTTGTTAGGACTTTGATCCCATATCCTATCATAAGAACTGATAAAAAAATTTATAATATAATGGAACAATTTAGTTAATATAAAAAATTTGTAAATCAACGAATGCACTTCATTGTTTATTTGATTAACATAACCAACTGAGCTACAAAAGATTTTGTAAAATGGACGACCGAAGTTTTACTTATTCTTTACGAGGCCGGAAACACATGCATCCATTATAGTTGGGATCACGGGTCGTTCTTGACCCGCCAACCCGCATATCGATTCTTTTTTTTTTGTTCAAAATTCTGATTCGTGCAATCCACCAACAAAAAGTCTTAAACATGCACCCGCCTCACTAAAATTTATGGATAAGCCGCAAGACACGCATATAATATTAAATTTAATAAAATAATTATTTTATTATATATTAATTAATTTTATAAAAAATAATTAAAGTAATATTTTAAATTAAAATAATAATTTTATATGCTTTTATAATTTATTTTATTCCTTACAATTTTTGCAGTTTGATGGGTAAATGCGACTCAAATTTTTCTGACTCGCACCCGTTCCGCTTAAAATCGACTCAACCCGCACCTGATCCCGTATATCAAATTTTTTGAATCGATCAACCCGCATCCGCCCTGTGGCGGATTAATGCGGGACCAACGAGTAATGACTCAAATTTCTAACTTTAACTTTCATGCTTCTCCTCAGGGCCGGTATTGTTTGTAAATCATGTATTTTTCAATGGGCTTTAGTTACAATTCATTTAATAGGCCCACTTGACCCATTCTACGAAGACGTACCTTGCAATGGTATGTCTAGGGTTTTCGCTAAACCTTTGAGGGAGATATAAAGACTGATCAAAATTAAAAAGACCATCATTCTTTTATCGCTATCAATTTTTTAAAAAAAAAGTAAACGAAACATACAAATAACAATCACCATAAATATAACTCAACGCCACACCCCAAAAAAATACTCTAACTTACACTAACCAACACATACTGCAGTTTTAACAAATTCTTGACTTAATTACGCAGGTGATTATGAAGAATCAGAATACTTTGCAAAACATATGTGACTTCGCCGAAACCATTTGAGACTAGGTATTCACTCTTCACCAATACACCTAAACCCAAACTTAATATATGTATTACTCCAATTAATAGACTGAATCAAACACATGCACTGTGTGAAGATTTAGAGACTCCACCAGTCTACAAATTGGCAGCAACCTCGACAACACCTGTTCGTCAATGTTTTCTTATGAACTGACCTAAAATGCTATAATTGTTACATGCTAGAAAATTAGTATTTTCTGTCAGGTGATTATTTTATTACATTTAAAGGCCTTTAAAGCCTATAAAATACTAAAAATCTTATTTGCAATTGGTACTCCATGATCAAAAGACGTATTCTCCTAACTGTTTGTTATCAAAACAAATTATGTAGAAGAACATACACACTACCAAAACAAATTCACAAATATTTTAAATACAACCTAAAAAACTCGAAACACACTTACTATCAACAACTTATCAGCAAACCTCAACCATTTGAAAATCAAAATCTAAACAAACAACAGACAACAACAAAATTGTATAGAGCAACACTAATATCCAAGATCCCACACTTTCGCAGAGTTACACCTTTACGCCTAAATTATATATGGTCCAATACATTTACTTCAATTAGAGGAGGTGAAACATTGATTGAGTTCAGATTGTTTAACAAATCAAACTTTCTAATACCTCCATGATAGTTGATGACAAGTTTATAACTCTCTATCCGTTTGAAATTATTAGTATGGAAGGTTGGTTTGTCATTTACGGGACTAATTATATTTGATTTATTAGAAAACCATTCAAGACCAACCATATTCAGTTAAATTAACTTCTGGTTCAACCAAATTCAGTTAAATTAATATATTCAGATTCAACAAAAACTAAATTTAATTAAATTTAATTAAATAATTAAACACAATTTAGATCGAAATAAATTGTTACTAATCATCTTCCCTAAAATTTATATATATAATTAACTTCATCTATTATTTTCAGTATAAATAATTATTAAAAAAAAAACTAAGTATACACCATGTTGTAATCAAAGCTTTCAATAATTTTTCAAACTCAAATATTAAGTTACTATTTTATTCTCAATAGTAATCTTTGGTATGATAAAAAAAAACTCACAACAAACTGAAATTATAAATGGTTTTGGTTTGAAATAATTACAAAACAAAAATAATTTATTGAATTTATTTTTCAAACTAAATAACAAATATATCCGGTTTTTATCCATTAATCCAGTTATGTTTTTGGTTCACGTTTTATTTGGTTCCCCGTCTGTTCTGTATAGATTTAAAAATACATAATCTATGCGGCGTTTCTAAAAAAGAACAACAAAATTATATAGCTGAATATTAATATTTCGGACTCCGCGCTTGCGCGGGGACTATGAATCCTAGTTATACTAAAACAACACACAATTATAGTCCCTCTGTTTTTTTGCCAAATTAGAATATATATATATATCATCAAGATTGATCAACAATCATATTAGAGAGTATTTACTTCTAAAAAACAGAGCAAAAGAGCCATCACCTGCGGGTAAAGAAGACCCTCCCTTACAACAACCCATTTCCTATACAACAAAGTAAAATCCATATACCACCAATCTAAACTAAGCGACAGAGGATCGTCTTTCATTGACAAAGAGAGAATCAAGTCAACAAAAATGTCCAGCAGCAACATAAGACTGTGTTAATCTAAGGTTGGTGACATTTTGTGCAATGAAAGAAGCACCTCTAAGAATCCCTAGGGACACAACCTGAAAATCTCATTCTTCAAAAGCTTGCAACGCCACTCGAATTTCTGAGGACTGAAACTGCAGAGCCAGCCATTCATTTGGAAGAAGCACTGCTGCATATAAAGTTTTCAAAGTCTGAAGAAATGATCACCTTCAGCTTCTTTAAGCTACACATGCTCTCTATGATCCAAAATATCACAACAACCTTCGCATCTATACAGAAGAGATACCAGTGGAGGATCTTCTACTATGTACTTGCACCAAACCAACCTCATCTCTTGCAACCCAAGCAGCTCCCACTGTTCTTGATTTCTTACACCAATCCATAGCTAACTCACATTTGACCCAACCCGATGGAGGAAGTGACACATTGGATAAGTTTTCCTATGAAGATTGAAAATCCTCCTCCTCTCCAATTTCTCTGTCAACTGATTGAGCCATACATTAAATAATCCTCCTCCTCCTCCTCCTTTGAAATGATGTCCAATGGAGAAAAAATGGTACCTTCAAATAAGAAGCAGTTTTTATTTTTTCAAAAATACCAAAGAATCCAAGGCCAGAGCCCCAAAATTGTTGACATCAACTTGAACATTCTTGCTCAATCTGAATAGATAGTTCATATTGGCAAACATGGAAGAGTCGTGGAAACCATTTCTGGAAAGGGGATATTGGACATCGCCCATATTTGTCTCGCCATTGCACACCAAAAATGTAAGTGATTAATTGATTCCCCTAACCAATCCGCACAACTAACATCTATCATCACCCCTCATTCATATTTCTAGTATAAGATTAGCAACCAGCAAAACCTTAGAGAGATCTTTTCAGAAGAAACATCTAAGTTTTGAGGGAGCAAGCACTTTCCACGACAAAGACTTCAAACTATTCACACAAGGTAAAGCTTCAATCTGACTATGCATCTCCCTATTCTTCTCTTGAGTGGCTAAGTACCCCGATTTCACCTAGTAAGCACCACTTTTGTTAAACTTCCAAGACCAAAAATCTTCTTTTGAATTCACAGGCTGATTCTGCACAAGGTTTTGAGATGTGTTGAGTTGCATGAAGAGATATGTGAAGATATAAAGAGTGGAGATCATTTGGAGGGGAATGTGATTTGGGTCGACCGTACATGCCATTCAGACCGTATGGTCCGTACTGATCGACCGTACAAGAAGGTTCGACCACTCATCCAAGTAAATCAGTTTTAGGTGAAATGGTAACTTGGAGAGCTCGACTTATCTAATCTGATCTGATCCGAACGTTAAAGAGGGCTGGATGGCGCGTCTGACAGGCTGTCATAAGCTGGAAAATAAACAGGATCTTGGTATCTTGGACCAAGATGCCAAAGCGTGTGAGACCTCCCATTTGATCATTTCAAATGGACGCTCCCCTTGTGTTGACTACACATGCTTCTTCTCCTTTGGTCTTGAAACCCCTGTATCTCTCTTCTCTATATATCGTAAATTCAAGGCATTAATACAATTTACACTTCTAAGCCTTTCTCTCTCTAGTTCTTGGTGTTCATCATGATTTTCACTAATCTCTCTACAATTCTCTCTTAATCTTTCTATTCTCTTCATCAATCTCTTTCTATTTCTAAATATTTTATGGTATCAGAGCCAGGTTGCTCACATCCTGGTAGTTGAGTTAACAAATCTTCAGCTTCATTTTAAGATTCAATCTTTTAAGGTTCATCTGAGTTAAGCAAGGCAAGATGGATGGAAACAAAGTCATGGCAGTTCCTGTTACAGTGAAAGGTGTTTGAAACTACATGTTATGGTCTCGATTGGTAAAGACATCAGTAGGAAGATAGGGTTTATGGAGTGACATCTCTGATGGAGCTCCAAAACTAGTTGCTAATGATGGAGAAGGCAAAAATGAGCTGGCTTTGGTTGATCAAAAGAAGTGGGCACAAGATCATCTGATGGTGCTATATGTCATCCAAGGTTCTCTTAAAGCTTTGATCTTGGAAGCCTATAGCTACTGTGAAACGCCAATGGCTTTGTGGGAGACACTATAGAAGGTCTATGGGAACACATCCAATCAAGGCATAGTGTTTATGGTAAAGAGAGCAATCAACACACTGGTACAAGAAGAGGTGGAGTTCAAATACACTTAGGAAAGTTCAGGGCTTTATGGTCTGAGCTGAGGATGCTGAGACCAAACACCACTGATCAAGAAACACTCAGGGAGAGGCATGAACAAGATCAAGTGTTTGGATTGTTGTTAACTCTGTATCCAGCCTTCAATGATGTGATCAAGCACAACTGAGATTCCCCTAATCTGCCATTTCTTGAGGAAGTGTGTTCTCAGATCCAGAAGGAGGAAGGGTCACTTGGGTTGTTTGGAGGCAAAGGAGACCTATCTTTAGCCAACAAATCTAGGATGTACAACAAGCTAACAAAGCACTGTATAAGCTTGGAGAGAGAAATTGTGGGAATGATAGGAGGTTTGGAGGAAACTGTGACCATTGAAGAAGCTTGGTCATAAGAATAATTGTAGAAACGCAAAGGTAGTAAAACAGTCTGAAATGGCCTAAAACACGATGAAAACCCTCTTATGGTTTAAAATGAGAACATGCCTGAATGCAATGACGGTTTAACTCGACTTGATAAAGAAGAATATAAGAAGAGGATAGATGTGAAGTTCCCAAGATAAACATGGACTTTGAGAAGATAAGGCAAGATCTCCGCAAAAAGATTAATTCAAATCTCGAAGAGATAATGAACTCTTAGAACATCCGAAGCAGAGAAGAAAGGGGACGATTTTTAGACTCTTAGAACTCATTGCACTTGGAAATCTTAAGCATTATTCTCGACATGCTTAGTTTCTATGACTTTCACTGGATTACTATGCAAACTCGTAAAAGAAGTTTGATCTCGTGTTCAACTCTTTTTAAATTGAACTATGTTTGGATTGATCCTCGAAAGGGGTACATAGACAATTTTTCATAAGATCCAGTCAAAAAGCAATAAAAAAAAATTTTGCATCTTTTTCGTCTTTTTCTGAACGAGCTGCAGCTTACATATATCTTCTCGACATAGGTGGTTATACTAGCGAACTTGTTAGGTTTTACTACCTATTTTTTTATTCCACTGTAATCTCTCTACCGAATGAACATCATATACATTTTTTTGTCTCTAGAACGTTAATACGCAAGTTTGAAATAAAGATCTCCTTTTTCTAAATTTGTTTTGTTGTCTTTCTGTATTTTCCGCATTTGTTTGATCACTTGTCGTTGGTCCTCATAGAGAATCCGGCATCAAGGAAAGCTACACTTTTTCCGCTAACAAAGTTGACAGCAAAGATTTGGGTTCCCACGGTTTGGCGCTAGAAGGGGGGGTTACTTTACTCACACGGCCGCAAAATGTTTGATAAAAAACGTCAAAATGCTGGTAACACAACTCCAGCACCGACCGCTCTATGGCCAATGCTATCAAAAATGCCACAGCGCTCAACGAAATCAAAAATCTAGTCGTGATTTTTTGCCACAAAAGATCACCAAAACGAGCTCGTGACTTCTCTGGCTTAACAGAAAGGGAAACGATAAAATATATCAAATCCCATAAGATTCCTCTCATTGCCTAGTTAGAGAAATCTATCAAATCCAAGTTCAGAAATATGCTTGATACTGCAAGCAATAGGCACTTCTTGGGAAGGTCTGAGAATGAAGGGATGCAACTAGTGAAGAATCTAGCTCATAGTGACTCTACCTACAATGATGAGAATGACATGAACAACATAGGCAGTGGAGGTGATGATATGCATACCAAGAAGGAAATGAAAGCCTTACAGTATAAGACAAACATGCTTCTTTCAATCATATTGCAATAGGTCAACTTTGTTGGTGATTATGAGCAGCAACAGCCTTCTAAGTCTAATGAGGTTGATGGTTTACAGGATCACGAGGAGATCAGTTTCGTCAATGGCCAGAGTACATGGTATAAGAAGGATCAGTATTATCAATTTCCACATAAGGACCAAGGTTATTAGTTTCCATAGAAGGACCAAAACACTCTTTAGGGAAACTTTCAGAACAAGTTCCAATACCAGAGCAACTACCCCCAAAAGTCATTCTACACCAATCAAGAGAGTGAATTCCAACCCACACCCAACTACCCACCTGGATTCTACAACAAAGAAAACAAATTAACTCAGGGCCAAATTTATTCTTCTCATTACGCTCCAAAGAAGAGTAGTACATATCTTATTCTAAAACATATCCTTGAGTCTCAAACTAGACACAAGAATAACCAACCAAACCTAGAGAAGAACATTGTCAGAGCTGAAAGATCTACACAACAGAGTTGATGGCAGTTACCATGATCTCAACAAAAAATTATCTAACATCTCATCTAGCTTCAAAGCCTTGTAGAATCAATATGCCTGCATGAGTTTAAACTCCAAGCTCCCTATGAGATCATTTCTAGGAAATATATGCAAAACCCCGAGGAAACCATGCACTCAATCACACTTTGAAGTGGTAGAGAGTTACCTCTAAGAGTTCTCACTAAAAATAATGAGAAGCAAGATGGAGAGGTGGTCATCAATCTTGATGACGATGTGGTGATTGTTGATGAGAAGTAGAACCATGGAGATTCACGAAGCATCTTATGGAGAAATACAAAGCATTCTTTGAGTAGCACTTGAGTGAAGTTCAGATCACCATGCCTATAATTGATGCCTTTATGCTAGTTCCTCAATACAGCAAGTTCCTGAAAGATGTTGTAGCTGAGAAGAAGAAATATATGTAGGGCATGGTAGTTCTCATTCATTAGTGTAGCGCAGTTATCCAGAGATTGATTGTGCCTAGGAAGCTTGAAAATCCATGAAACTTCACCTTACCTTGTGTCATTGAACCTCTGGCATTTTAAGATATGTCTATGTGATTTAGTAGCAAGCGTCAGCCTCATTCCTCTCTTTATAACAAAATGTTTTTTTTTTCTTTGTAAAATCTCAACAGCAACTCTGATTGCGATGAAAGAAAGAGAGTTTTGTACATGATTCAAACGAGACCATTGATGGACAGAGGAGTGGGCAATAAGGAATGCGCAATGTGTAATGGCCGATGAGGAATGGACTATGAGGAATGGTGAGAGGGGAGTTGGCGATGAGGCATATTCTTTTGTTCTCCGTGGATGGTTTTGTATGATTTCAGAATTGTTTTGCTAATTTTACGTAAGTTTTCCATGGAAACTTTCTAAAGTTTATTTTACGAAATATTTTTTGAAAAAGAATTTTGCTTGTTTAACGAAGTTTTTCAATAGAAACTTTCTGAAGTTCGTTTTACAGAAGATTGTTTCATAAAACTTGTTGTTCCTCGTAAAAACCTTTCAAAAGAACTTTTTCTTGATAATTCTTGTTTAGACAAAAATTTCTTATTTCTTTCCTGGAAAGAAATATGCAGAGTTTGTTTTACATATCTTTGTTCAAGTAGGCACGGCATATGCCGAATTGTTATCTCGTCATTTCTAACTCACTCTTGTAAATGTTATGATTCTCGGGTGATTTTAGTTGTTGATTTCATTAGAAACAATTTTGACCCCAGCAAAGGAGAAAGAGGTCAAAAGGTAGCTCCCCACAAGATTCTCGAGATAATGATGCTGACGAATATGGGCTACCTATCGCTTTCTTTGGATGACAGTACTAGAACTCAACATGATACTCTACCCAAACATATCAAGTAGCATAAACATTATTTTAAAAAGCTTGTATGCTTTGAGCTTTAAAAACTATACTTGAAACGTGTTGTGTACTTGATATTAACTTGTGGGTTATATTATTCTATTCTACCAATCTTTTTTAATCATATGGTCATCCCATACCCTTAAATTCAAACATACCCTTGATACCATCATTGTTTTGCTTGAGTGAGGCCTTTTTGATAGCTTTACATGTGTTAAATCTTGAGAGTATTGGAAACAAAAATGTTTGATTCTCGTTATTAGCTAGCTATTATGACCTCATTTAAGCTAGTATCTGGAAAGGAAAGTGGGTTTGTTGAGATTGAAAGCTAGTAATCTTTGGGTTTGAGAAGAATGTAAGTGAAAAAGAGTGAACAAAGAGTGTTTAAAGGAAAAGCCACTAGGGATAAAGAAAGATAAAAAGTTTAAAAGAAAATCTCCAAGGGTGATGAAAAGAATAAAAAGAGTGGGTAAATAAAATAAAAAGAAAGTTAAGTGTAAATAAAAGAAAAAAATCCTTAGTTGGTTACATAAAACAAAGCAGTGACTCATAGTGAGCGAGAAAAGAGTATGATCTTTGGGTTTTTGGGATAAACGAGCATATGTTGACATTGAGAACAAAGGTTATAAATTGAAGTGCATTTAGGAAAAGGTATAGCTATGTATGCATGAATCGTTCCATTTCTTAAATAAATTATGCAGTGTCATTGCTCATATTCTTGAGTGCAAGTCACCATGAAAGATGCACTAAAAGTCTAAAACTCTCTCCTCTTCATCACTTTAAACATTTGTCCTTGCCCAGCCAAATGATTGAGATCACATCCCCATTTAAAAAAATTCACCTTATATGCTTGTTTAATGAATGTGAGAGTTGGTTGATGAGTATGCAATTTGTGTAGAGATATTAGAGTTGAGATAAGCATTGAGAAGCTATAGTGTAATAGGGAAGATTGTGTAACGCCCTGACCGCCCACAGATAATAGGCCTTCCACACCCTCTCACTCGGCTCGTGGGCTCCATTATGTGTGATGGCGATGTGTTAACTTTTTGGAGGATCAATAGACTTGTTACTGACCCTGCAACCACCACATGACATTTCCCCGTGATTTGTCCTCACTGCATGGTATTGTGAATCACTTCCCAACTGGTCACATATCCATGACCTATATGATAAGTTCACTTTGGTGACATAGATAATCAAATCAATTTTCTTAAGCATTTCCACATATACCAAAAACCGGTATGTTACGACTCATCCTCTCTCAAAGAATGCAATGTTTCCGTTGCGCCCCAAGATCGTTACCCATGTTAGTGTGAGCCCTCGCTTTACTCCTTAGTCATCTGGGTTTGGCTCTGATAACACTTGTAACGCCCAGACCAAAAACCAGTATGTTATGACTCATCCTCTCTCAAAGAATGCAACGTTTCCGTTGCACCCCAAGATCGTTACTCATGTTAATGTGAGCCCTCGCTTTACTCCTTAGTCATTTGGGTTTGGCTCTGATAACACTTGTAACGCCCAGACCGCCCATGGGGAATGGGCCTCCCACGCCCGCTCACTCGGTCTGTGGGCCCTATTCCGTGCGACTGGTTGTGCGTTAATTTTTCAGAGATTCAATGAACTTGTTTAATGACCTTGCAATCACCACATGACATTTTCCTGTGTTTTGGCCTCAATCGCACTGTATAGTGAATCACTTCCAGATAAGTCACCCATTTTTTCACTACTCCTGCCTAAGCAAGCTTAACTTTGGAGTTCTAAATGGATGTGTGACCGAAATGATAAGTGCACTTTTGTGATATAGGTAGCCAAATTAATTCTCTTAATCATTACAACAATACCAAAAATAGGGATGTTACATATTGTTTATGTTGTTTGCTATGTTTCTCTTAGGATATCATGTTGAAGGCTAGGAAGTTGTTGTTTTGACTATCAGCTCCCATCTTTAAAATTCTTCCCCTTCTTGTTCTTAGTGGACAAGTAAAGGAAAATTTTGAGGGAGTTGGTTTCTTGTGGTTTTACATTGTTATAAATATCATTTTGTTATCATTTTGATCATTTAGGTGCATTAAGAGTTGATTTAAGTGCATAGCATTTGCATTTGTTCTTGTCAGATGTTGGAGATACCTTTCATGAGATTTGAAGATATTGTAGCATGAAATGAGGCAAAAGAGGTGATTCTGATCAAGAGACGGAGTGAAGACAAAGTGTCACAGCAGCCAGGAGAAAGTGTCCAGGATTCCTGACCATAAGACATTGTGGACACGTAGTGGCCAGGTCCAACGGTCTTCTAAAGCCGCTGCAGCTCTCATGAAGCCAAAATCCAAGACATGCTAAGCACTTGTAGTAGTCCAGGGGCAACGACATGTGCAAGGCGCTAGAAGAAAATGTGTACTCCCTGTTCGGAATTGGGATGAGGCAGTAGTGAATTGTAGCCGCTGTAAAGAAAATGAGGACTACATCAGAGTTAACACTTGAAGCGGTCTTTGGCACCGGCTAGTATCCCAGTCTCCTAACTGATGTATCCTACCAGCGGTCTGTGTGTACCATTGTGAGATTCAAAAAGTCATGATTTGACCTTTGACTAGACGTTTACCCATTTTATTTAGGGTTAAACAAGGTTTGTTGGGTTAACCCAGGCTAATGGTTTATTTAAATAGTTCCACACATTTGATTTTTTGTTTTATTTACAGTTGATTTTATTTCTTCTTAGTCTCACAAATAATTTATCAGTGGTTTTACAAAATAAAAATCAAGACATTTTGAATGTCATGTCTCTAGTGAAATTTACCAAACAACAATTGTGTAAGTTCATGGATAATAGATAGAATTCACTAGTTGGAAAAGTGAATTCTTTTTTTTGGAATAATAGCTTAGATCTTTTTACTATGGTAGAAGATTTTTTCATCCAAACAAGCTAAAAACAGAGAAGCAACATAACAAAATTGCATCATTAGCAAGTATAATGTTTTACACTAAATTTGATATGCAAATTTAAGATTTATGATTATTTTTATGAGATAAACACACACATTTTTTTTGGTTACATTACATCTTTGAGCCCTATTGATCCACTCCTCAGTTTGTTCAGTTAAAACTTATAAGATTATCTGAGTTTTCTCAAGAAGATTTTAGTTATGCATAATGGATATTTCTTGAGAATCAACTTGTTATTTACATCGACATTCTAGTTATGTAGAATGGTATCTCTTGAGAATCAACTTAATATTTACATCAACAATATATGTGAGGATCAAAAGCTTGCTATTTTTGAAAGTCTTGGAGATCTTGCACTTGTGATGGTGGAGACAAAAGTTTTTTCAATATTCATGTTTATCAGTTTTTGAAGGTAATTTTAACTTTACCTACTGCCATCGCTAAAACTGAGAGATTCCTTTTGTGATGAAAATTGTGAAATCAACTTTATGTAACTGAATGAATCATATTTCTAAATGATTGCATCAATTGTTTTCACGGATGTTCAATTCGGGTTTCAGTTCATTTTTTTTTGGTACTTCGGTTTATAAGATTAAGTTACCATATTAAAATTATTTCTACTTTGGTTTAATTCGATTTATATACTTTTGGTTTTCGATTTATTTGGTTTTATACCAAAAAAAAAAAACATAACTATATTTATCCTTTACAATATTTGGTAAATCTATACTATTATTTGAAAAGTGATTTTGCTTATTTCTCATATTCTCCATGATTTTAGGTGATATTCCTTATTTTTATATTCTCTATAATTTTAGATAATTTTACTTATTTTCATGTTCTTACGATTTTAACTAAGGAGTCATCAATTAAAATTTATCTTATTATTTGATTTAATTTAATAAGTAGATTTTGCGTATTTGTTATATTTTCTATAGTTTTACATAAATTTTGCTTATTTGTCATATTCTTATGATTTCGAGTAAGAAATCATCAATTTAAATATATCATATTATTTAAACTTAATTAAATTAGTAGGTATTTAGTTTGTCATATTCTTCATAATTTTAGATAATTTATTATTTAATAAATAATTTTGCTTATTTGTATTCTCCATAATTTTAGATAATTTTGATTTTTGTCATGTTCTTATGATTTTAACTAATGAGTCATCATTTTAAAATTATAATATTATTTAAACTTAATTAAATAAATAGATTTTTCTTATTTCTCATATTCTCCATAATTTTAGATAGTTTTACTTATTTGTCATTTTATTATAATTTTGACTGAGAAATTATTAATTTAAATTTATCCTATTAATTGAACTTAATTAAATAAATAGAAATAAAATTTAGGATAGAAATATAAATATTAATATTAATTTTGATTATTTTTAATGTTCTTGTGATTTTGATTAAGGAGTCATCAATTTAAATTTATCATATTATTTGAACTTAATTAAATAAATACAAATCAAAATTAGAATCAAAATCTAAATCTCAATCTAAATATTTTTCTCGATCCAATTTTTTAAATTATTTTTGTCATAAGATATGTAGAATAATGTATATCTATCAATTTGCAATAGATTTTAATTAGTGAGAACTCTATCATATATAATTTACTATTAAGTGTTCATTATTTAATTATTATGCTTCAGCTTTTCTCAAAGAAAGTATATATAAATAATGAATTAGACGTTATTATATTGATCTAAATTTTAAAATATTCCTAATTCTCAAAAATATAATACCAATGAACTAATTTTCATCGGTATGTGTCGTTAAGTTGTAATTATAACATGTAATGTATCCATAGTACATGTATAAATAATTACTGAAGTAAAAGTAAGATTAAAACATAATTTTAAAAGTATATTTCAAAAACAATTATATCTGATATTATATTACATATTGAAGTAGTCTTTAAAATAATATTTATAGAATGGATGGTTTAATGTTTTAATATGTATTAGTTTGTTTTAAATTTCTAATTTATAGTTTTTTATAATTAAATAATATTATATTTGATTGCAGTTTAAATTATTTTTATCTTTATCAGAATATGCATATGTATCTATAAGAGAAATAAAATTACCTAAATCTTAAAATTTCTTAAATTTATCTGAGTTTATAAATATATTTTATTTAGAACCCTAATTTTATTAAGTAATATATTATATTTAATATAAAAGTAAATAAACATACATTTGTCTTGAGAATGTTACATGATCTCTTATATCATATTTTAGAATGTCTTGAAAACAATCTTATATTATTGATTAATTGTATACACAACTAAACTATATTAATAATTAATATTTATTGATTGATAAAATATAATATTTGTTAAAATCCCCCAAATTATATTATATTCAACTAATATAATATAATATTTTTGAACTTACTATTTTTTGAATTTGATATAAATACTATATATATATATATATATTACTACATATATTCTATATGGTAGTCACAGTCACCATGAACAAACAATATGAAGCTTTTAATGCACCTAAAACCAATTTTCAGTACTCATATCTCATTTTTTATGCACAAAAAATTTCATCTCTTTCACTTTCTCTCTATATCCATCTAAACAAACCCAAGATTTTGATTCTAAGGTTTGTAAGGTTTATAGAGCCATTCAATCTCATAATTTTTGGTCACTAACAAATAGGTCGCTTTATGTGTGCTTGGAGAAGCTAAGCAAGATATCTCAGTGGTTAAAGGTATGAAATCGAATTTTTCAGATATTGTTTCCTAGAAGACTTCAGGTCAATGCACAGGTTAGTTTTGCAACTGGCTTAAAGTGTTTTTTTTTAGAGACGATTTATTTGTAAGTCTTCCAAGTTTTCTTTGTTAATAAAAGAAAAAATAAGAAGAGTCTTCTCAGATAAAACGTTAGTTTTGCAATTATCCTAACTGTGTTAGAAATTTGTCTTTATATAGAAGATTTCCCAGGAAGTCTTACGTGCAAAGACTCTTGGGAAGTCTTCTCAACTGTCAAATTAAGTCTTCTCACCGTTAGGTGAAAGTATGTTTATGTTACTTCTGTAATTAACAATTAAAACTTAAATAATTAATTTTCTGTTGGAAAGTCTTCAAGCTTTTTATTCTGTAATTTTGGTCAAACCTTTGGTTATGATAGAAGACTTCCAGGAAGACTTCTTTGAAGTACTCTAGTTAAAATTAAATATTTAAGTTTTAATTGTCAGTTGAAAAATTAACATAAGCAGACTTTCACCAACAGTGTGAAGACATAATTTGACAATTGAGAAGACTTCTCTGGAGTTTACCAAAAGTCTTCTATAGAAAATTAAATTTCTGACAGAATTCGGTAAATTGCAAAACTAACATGTTTATCCGAGAAAACTCTTGTATTTTTGAGACTTTTTCAAAAATTATAGTATGTCAATATTTACAAAAGAAAATTTCGTGAGAAGTCTGTTGTAGAGAAGACTTCTCTGGAAGTCTTCCTTTGTAACTTGCAATTGCAAAAATGACCTTCCCAGAAGATTTCTTAGAAGTCTTTTACCGGTAAACTTCCGTAGAAGCCTTCTCAGAGAAGTCTTCCGTGAAAGTCTTCCAGGTCAATGTTTAATAAACTTTCTTTTTCTCTACAAGTATTAAAGTTTTTAATTTTTTCTTGTTAATTCATGTTTATTAGTCAATATTGAAGCTACTGAATCAAATTGATAACTTAATTAGTGATAATCATGAAGTTACCAACATTAATGTTTATTAATATTTCTAGGTAATGAGAGAAGTCCTCTCAGATTAAGTTTTTGAAGTTGATGTTCTATGTTTGCTAATGTTTTTAATTTGACTTTTAGCAGATGATGCATCAGTTACCTATAGTTTATGGAGAATGGTTGGTGAAAGATGACTCTTGGGATTTTGTGGCTGATAATGTCAAATGAGCAAGAATTTTCTTTTTGACTGAAGGTTCCACACATGTCGAACTTGTTGAAATGGCTCAAGAAAATTATAACATGGACATGAACACAAAGGTTGTTGAGTTAACCTACTCATTACGAAAAGCAATGATGCAAAAAATAACTCCAAACACTCATTCTATTCATGTTACAAGTGATAGAAAAGTTTGGATTTTGATCGAGATAACTGAAATGTATGATGTACTTCTTTGTGTATTAAGCCGAGGTAAGATGAGAACGGTTAATTATGGAAACAAAGAAGCTGAAGATGCTAATGAATTTTAGATGAAGGGAAAGAAGATGATGAAGGGGAAGAGGATGATGATAACTTGTCTCAAGATGAAAATGGTGATGGGGAGGAGGATGATGATTTCCCTGATGTTGCTGAAGCGGTTGATGATGGTAAAGATTACAATGAGTATGAAAAAATTAAAGATGAAGATGAGAATGAGGAAGAAGAAAATGATATTTGTTTTGAGGATTTGAAAGCAACATATGGTAGTGATGGAGGAAGCTTAAATACCAACAATATCTATGTCAACCAGAGTTTGTTAGTAGGGATGCATTGATTCCAGAGTTACAGTTGACAGCGGTGATAAGTTCTCCTACAGAATATACAAGGCAACGAAAACTCTACTTGTGGCAAAATATCGTGTTAATGGGTGTGGATGGAAGCTGAGAGTGAGTGTGAAACATGGAACAAACCAGTTTTGGATAACCAAGTGTCTGAAAACTCATACATGTTCTGTGTTAGACCGACTAGCTCAGCGGAAACAATGTACTCCAAAGTATATTAGTAGGCTTTTCATAGATCGCGTTAGAATCATTGATGGGTTAAATCCACAGCATATCAAACATGAAATGAAGAACATGTTTGGCATGAATATAGATTACACCATTTCATACATAGCATTTTTATATGTGTAAGAATTGGTTAGAGGGTCACCAGAAGTTGGGTTTGAGCAATTGTCTTCATATTTGGAGAAAATTGTGTTAGCAAAACCGGGTTCAATGACTAGTATAGAACTTGATTCTCATAATAGATTTAAGTATCTATTTCTTTCTTTTGGAGCTTATATTGTTGGTTTCAGTATCAGAGAAGGGTCATCGTGGTGGATGGGACTCACCTAAGTGGGAAATATGGAGGTGTTATGTTAGTTGCATCTGCACAAGATGGTAATTTCAGATATTTCCTTTTGCTTTTGGACTCATAGATGTTGAAAATGATGATTCTTGGGAATGGTTTTTCACAAAATAAGAGAGTTGTATATCTGATCAATATGCTCTAGTGATAGTCTCCGACCGGCACACATCCATAAAAAAGTATGTAATAAGGTGTTTTGTTGGGTAACCCGAGCAATATGTTATTAACACCTACAACAGAACATTGTCCAAAAGTATAAAGGAAAATTTCTCTTATACTTGGTCAAAGGTGCTGCGTATGCTCAAAAACTTTACGATTTTAACTGGTACATGGACGAGATACAGAGTGCAATCCTAGATCTTGCAACATATTTGTAGGAAGCTGACGTAACCCTATGGTCACGGGTTCATTATCAGGAAGAAAGGTACAACATAAGAGAGAATCTAGGAAGTTGGTATTGAAAAAGGATAGAATATGCTTTATGTCTTACAATTCAACATAGTCAGGAAGTTGAATACTTATTGACGGTTTGTTCGGACACAGCGTATACAAGAACTGTCCAACCAATTGATGGATAGCAGTTCTTTGTAAAAAGTGGCAAACAGGACTGTATTGTTGATTTGGAACATAGACAGTATGATTGTGGTGTCTTTTCGATCAAGAAAATATCTTGCTCACATGATATAGTAGCTGGAAAACATGGTGGTTTGCATGTCTCCACACTAGTGTGCCCGCACTACTCAAAGGATTTTTTTGTTTGCGGGTTCTCACATAATATATATCCTTGTGTTGTAGAAGTTGAGACACGCAAATGTCTTCCTCTAAAAATAAAGTGTGGTCCGAGAAGACAAAAGAAGTCAAGATGGCAATCTTGGTTGGTGTTATCCAAGATGAGAGGACGCTAGCCCCGGAAGCAACACAAGGATTATAAATACTCAAACTGCAAACAAAATGGTCATACACAACCACATTTTAAGAAATGATCTTCTAAGAAGTCTTCTTGTCATAAGATTTGTTGAGAAGACTTATCTGAAAGTCTTCTAAAAGTCTTGGTAAGTCTATTAGAAGTCTTCTGGTAAGTCTTTTGGAAGTCATCTAGTATATCTTTTATGTATCACTATGTTTTGTATTAACTTATATATATATATTTGTTATGTGTTATGACTTTTTTGTTGTGTTATGAAGTTACATTATGAACAAAAAACTAGTGTTAGTTCACTACCAAACTAGGTTTCTACAAAAAGCTATTTTGGTACGAGGATAGGTTACAAAAAACTTCATGATATTTGATCATACCCTGCTATTGTAGCCCAAAACAACAAAAGCATCAAGTACTTGTACAAACAAATTACACATCATTACATCACTGCTCGTACGTATCCAAGACATTATGGTCTTTATCCTCTGTGCCCTGGAAGCCGGGATGTCTTAAAATATATCCAGCTTCATCTTCTCTCTAATAGCCTTCACGTTCTTATAACAAAAGGCACGAGAAAATGACATGCCAAGAGCATGACACTCAATGTACTTTTAGCCGTACACACCACAATCACCACTTCGTGCCTAATGTACTTCAACTCTCACTCTCGCATATGTGAATGGCTCCATTACCTCAAGTATAAGTTTTTCCGGAAGTCTTTTGGTGAGAAGACTTCTCAGAAAACTTCAGTATAAATAAATTATAATATTATTTGGGAATAATATTAATTAGTTATCTGCTGATAGCCTCTTTAAAACACATGTGTCATTTGCCACCTTTGTAAGCCAGCAAAGGTGAAGACGATTTGTTTGGTATGAAATTCTCATAATTAATAGCCAATTCTGGCAGAGCATAGTAGATCAACACCTGGAGAACGTGTATAAACCAATCAATAGTATAAGACTTTGTCAAATTTTTTACCTTCAAAGAGTCCATAAACACCTTAAATGTCACTCTCCACTATGGATAATTCTCAAATTCCTCTAAATCTATGACGATCCTTGCAAGACTAGCCGTGTAGAGGTTGAGTACTTTCTCCCTTCAATGAATCCAGTGAAGATGGCTAGGTATCCCAGCCGCATACAATCATCATGAGACCACTATTCACATCTCTGACATGCTGCTATTATCTGTTCGGAAGTTGGAGCAGCATCAACATGGACACCCATCAGCTCCCAGAAAGAAGTCATCTCCTTCGTAACTCTATAAGTGAAAACCTCACCGGTTCTGGATCAATGAGACTCCAAAACTCAATCTTCTTCTTGATGTTGAGCTGGAAACAGAGCATATACTGAATCAGCCTTGATGCCCAACCAAAATTCAATTCCTTGAACTTTATGAACACTCCCAACTTTATGAAAGCAACTTTGAGTCATCTGTATGATACACAACCTTGATTGCAAAACAATCAAAAACTAACATCTCAAATGCAAACCAAACAGAACAAGAGTAGTATACTAAATTCATGTACTGGAAGACTTACTGAAAGACTTCCCAGAAATCTTCTAGAAAGTCTTCCAGTATAACACTATGGAAAAACCAAAATAAATCGAACAAATGAAAGAATTTACAATCGGAAGAGGAGAAATTATGGTCGTCAATGACAGTAGCGGTTAAAAATCTGAAAAACTTGACGGAAAAGAAGAAGTCATACTACAACGAAGTCATACTACAACGTTTAGGGTTAACAGCGGTAAAACAGTTTGCCTTAAGTCAAACACTGAACTCGACATCA
Organism: Sinapis alba; assembly: GCA_012274485.2. NCBI lineage: Eukaryota > Viridiplantae > Streptophyta > Magnoliopsida > Brassicales > Brassicaceae > Sinapis > Sinapis alba. The sequence goes on from MU106533.1 coordinate 29,598, forward strand.
AAATGGAAGAACTTACTGACAACAGAGTTCAACAACAACACAAACGGTTTCGAATCTGAAAAAGGAAGCACGTTAGTTTAATCTACTAAAATACTCTTTGGACATGGATAATCGAGATTCGACGTAAGCACGAGATTACCGGCGGTGAGAACGACGTGTATCACCAAAAATCATCTTTAGAATCGTCTTTATAGAGAAATAGTAAAAAATATTGTTGTCCAAAAAAAGTTTAAAAACTATTTATATGTCCGTTTAAATAAATCTGGTTAGGTTTAATGTAATTTGGTAAAATTTAAGGTTAGGTTCGGTTTGGAAGACTTCTTAGACATCTTCCAACATAAAATACACTAGAATAGTTCTTAAAGACTTCTTGGAAATCTCCCAAACCCTAAATTTACTATTCATTGAGAAAACTTACTCATAACTCTTCTATTGCATTATTAGTCTCATAAATCTTTCAGTGCACTATTTGTTAGAAGACTTAAGCCATCTAAACCTAAACTCAAATAATTAACTAAATATTAACAAATATTAACAAATACTTCACTAATCTTAAAATCAACTTTAAGTATTTAATATACACAAAACTAAACACATATAGGTCAAATTTTAATTTTAATTTTTAAGTTAAGCTTGCAAAATCTAACCCTAAAAATACATACAATACTACATCATATGTTACCAAACCGTAAATCAAAGAATATCATGACTCACTACACTTATTTATCTATGTTAAAAATAATTAAATTTTACCATATCTTAATTTGTATCATTTTAAACGTTTATAATTACATGATTTCAATTTTTTCTCCATAAAAATATTTTTTATAAAATTTATAAATTATTTTTAAGATCTACTATATGAGAAAACTTTTAGGAATTCATCTCTCAAAAGACTTACAAAACCACATAAGACTTACAAAACCACAAAAGACTTCCAGGGGATATATTCGTAAGAATACATATTGTTTATTTGTTTGATCATAAGTGATTTGTTATAATTTTAATAGTTTTTTGAGTTACTTTTGCAAGTAAATTAAAAAAGATTATCTTAGAAAATTTCTAATAAAAGTATTTTAATCATTTTCAAAACTATTTTATAAAAATAACCTAAAAAGATTACCTTATGAAATTTCTCTAACATTTACCATATTAGGTTGTTATGTTTTTTGTTTGGTTGTAAACTACTCCAATTTAGTTTTCATTTCTACGTTATATATCATATTTTTTAATAAATTTATTTTATTAATTTTAAAATTAAAATATTTATGTGTACCGTCTACCTAAATTTCTAGATCCATCATCCATGATTGTTCGTCCATACATAACTCTCTCGGATTCTCTCTCCTGCAACACAGTCTTCACATCAAGACGAAGGCTCTGCTATTACCACCATCAAGGATAAATTAAACAAACCTCTAAACGCAAAAGAGTTTAAGACAAGTGAATTCGTCTAGGTTCTTATTAGATCAAGTATTTAATTTCTTCCACTGTTTCTCTCTTTGTTTTGTCAAGATTCTTCTCTTATCCAGTGTGTTTTCAAGAAAAAAAAAGATTATTTACTCTGTATTTTAATATATATTATCTTATATAAATAACCTTTTTAGTTCGGGGAGAGCTTGCCTGGTGTCGCCTTCTCCTCTCTCTAAGAGTTATGCTTAATTCACGGACATGTGAAGATACTTGCTTTTGCCTCATCAAGGCCATGTTAGCCATTACTTATCTCTTCTCTTCTTTGCCTTTGTGAGCCCTCTAAAGCTTCCGAACTACTAATCAAGAAAGAGAGAGAGTGAGAAAAAAAAAAGGAAAGTCTTTGGTATTTTCAGATATAGAGAGAATGTGGTCGCTTTGTGCTTTGATGTAAGGTTTGAAGTAATCTGGTGCTTGGGTAAATGCTTGCTATGGATTCTTTGAATGGATACAGATTAGAACCCAAATGGGAAATTGATCCTCAACTTCTCTTTGTTGGCCCAAAGATTGGTGAAGGAGCTCATGCCAAAGTCTATGAGGGAAAGTAAGCTTCTTTATCTTCTTCTTCTTCTTCTTCTTCTTGTTTTTTGTTTTTGTTTTTTACTTCAGCTGTTGAGATTACTGAGATTTTGATATTTGGGAAGTGAAGCATAGTGTTTCTTCCTTATAATGCTTGTTTGGTAAACTCATCTCTGTGGATTTGCCTATGTAAGAAGATTGAAATTGGAATATGAACAGAATGTTTGTTTGGTAGACTATTCCTTCTTGATTTGCATTTGTAAGTTGAGTTTGTTAATGGATTTCTACTATGCTTTGGATCTGAGATAGATACAAGAATCAGACAGTTGCTATAAAGATAATTCACAGAGGAGAAACGCCAGAAGAAATTGCAAAGAGGGATTCAAGATTTCTAAGAGAAGTAGAAATGCTCTCACGAGTTCAACACAAGAATTTGGTTAAGGTTCTGTTTTTTTTTTTTTTTTGAGATCTATAAGTGATTTTGGCTTAAGATTTTTATCAGTAATGGGCTTAGAAGGTTTTACGTAAGTGTTTTTGTCTTGTGAAAACAGTTCATTGGTGCTTGCAAGGAGCCTGTAATGGTGATAGTTACAGAACTTCTTCAAGGCGGTACACTGCGTAAATATCTTGTAAACTTGAGACCCGCTTGTTTGGAGACTCCTGTGGCTATCGGTTTTGCGCTTGATATTGCTCGTGGCATGGAATGCTTGCATTCCCATGGCATCATTCACCGTGATCTCAAACCTGGTAAATAAATTAAATAAAAAAAAGAAACAGAGATGTCTCTATCATTCAATGATCTCTACTTAAAATATTAGCAAAAACACCTTGTTTCATGGAAGCCACATGCTCAGATCTCAATCACGAAGAATCTTTCTTTCTTTTTGTGTCTGACACCACACACGCTTCAAGTGCTTTTAATATTCTGGTTGGTTATGATTAGATTTAACCTTGGTGTTGAGGTTAAAAGGATCTTTTCCTTCTATCTTGCAGAGAATTTGCTTTTAACTGCAGACCACAAAACAGTAAAACTAGCAGACTTTGGATTAGCAAGAGAAGAGTCACTGACTGAGATGATGACTGCTGAGACAGGAACATACCGATGGATGGCACCTGAGGTGCTTTTATCTTCTGATAAATGTTGTTCATTTCTTCTTTTCAGTTACTTTAAGAGAACAATCTTTGCGGATGTTTCAGTTGTACAGCACGGTTACTCTTCGATTAGGAGAGAAGAAGCATTACAACAACAAAGTCGACGCATATAGCTTTGCAATCGTTCTCTGGGAGCTTTTACACAATAAACTTCCTTTCGAGGGAATGTCTAATCTCCAAGCAGCATATGCTGCCGCCTTTAAAGTGTGTCCCACTTCCTTTTTTTGTTTGTCTTGGCTTCACGTTACTATTTTTGTTTTGACATGTATGTCGTTTTACAGAATGTGAGGCCAAGCGCTGAGAGCTTACCAGAGGATTTGGGCGTCATTGTAACATCATGCTGGAATGAGGATCCGAATGCTCGGCCAAACTTCACTCAGATCATTCAGTTACTACTTAACTATCTCTCCAAAGTTGGATCTCCAGCTTTGTCTGCGATTCCACAACGGATTCTAGCTTCTAAGAACTCACTATTGCCACCGGATTCTCCTGGAACAAGCTCGTTGATGGCTACCAAGCTTGATGAATGTGGGGAAACTCCAAAGGCTAAAACTGAAGACAAACGAAAAGGTTTGTTTTTCTGCTTCAATCAATGTTATTAACACCTATGATCACAGACAGGGAGAGAGAGAGAAACAGTTTTTGTTTTGCTCTGGATTAGGACCAGAGATTTGGTAGACCACTTAAAATGATGAATTAATGATGTAATAACATCCTCCCTCTGAATTTGGTGAAGAAGAAAAAAAGAATTGTTCATCTATATAAATAAAAACAGATATGTAATTGTGATGAATTAAAACTAGAAGTAAAGAACAAAAATGTATTCTAAAGAAATTCATATTATTTTTAATTGTGTTAATTTGAATTTACACTTTTGTACTTTTTGTATCTCTTCGATTATCAAAACTCGAGAGGAAAATATGTTGTACATACACGAAAATTGGAAAACCAACGCCTTTTAACAGAAAGGAAAGGCTCATAATAACACCAAGACTGGTAAGAACAGTATTGTCTTTCAGATTGGCATCTTACGCTGCTGTCTTTAATAGGCTTTTAGCAGACGATACAGAGCTTCCATATGTGACCGTATCAGCATGTGCGAAGATATGAAAGAAAATGTTGAGCTTCGTGTGTTTGGGAGATTATCATCGAATTTGCTCCATGTCAACGTCCTAGAAGACACATGTGACTCGCAAAAGAAAACAAGGGCAAATTAATGTTTAGATCTATGATGTGTATAACGAGCAAATTATGGTTTAGACTCTAAAAACAATCTATTTAGTTTAGTATAGAATACATCCACTAGTGTTTTTTATACTTATCCAATCAAAAAAAAAAATATTTTTAGTGATTTATGATATATTCAATTTTGAAACATATTGATGGAGTGCTCTTCATTGCTAATATGAGAAAATGGTTCTCAAAAGTTAGTTAGTTTCGTATTTTTAAAAAAACTCATCTAATGTTTATTTATTATTTGTATTTATTAAATTTTGAAATCTTATATATTAAAACAGAAGTCACAACTTTAGATTCATGTGTAATTTTTTTACAAATGGACTTTTACTAGAAATCACTTACCATTCATTTATTACTAATATCATGGGTTAATAATATCATTCGTAATATATGAATCAACTCCTATAAATCAGGATTTGTTAATCAAAATATCTTTTGATATCTTTCATTTTAAATATAAATATATAAAAAATTCTAACAAATTGTTTAAAAGACTATAATAACAAGATCTTAATTTTCAAACTTATATGTAAACATTTTCAATAATTTCGAAATTAGTTATGAAATATTATTATACATTTATATATTTTTAAAAAATTAAAAATACAAATTCTATCATATTTTTTCTATTATATAATTATAATCAATCATTTTAAGAGAAAATTATTATATTGAGCTAAATATGATAAAATTTTATTAAATTGTTACATTTATATATTTATTTTCTTAAAGTTTTATTTTCAAAATATAATACGTAGGTAACATGTGTTAACACTAACAAACTATATAATACATGTATAAAATTCACATGTATTTCATTAAAGCTAATAATATAAAATCTTATATCCATGATATCTTTTCATTTTAAATATAAATTTTTAACAAATCTGTTGAATTTTTCTTATAAAATATATTATTTTAAAAAGGTTTATGTAAATATTTCATTTAATTTCGTAATTAACAATGAACTATATTATGCATTAATATTATTCAGTTATCATTTACAAAATGAGTAAAATAAAATTTGATATTTATCTATTTTATAATAATAATAATTCATGTTAAATGAAATTATTAGATTGAAATAAATATGATAACATTACATTAAATTGATAAAATTATAAAAAAACAATTCATAAATATAAAATATTTATGCTAAAAGTATAATACGACGACATAGCGACTTAGCATTCAAAACTATATTATACATTTATAAAAATTAACATATTTTAGATTTTTGTATATATATAATAATATATTATCTTAATTGAATAAACGTAAAAAAATATTGCTAATAAGAAATTCGGCTTTGAAGATCAGCGAGTCAAAATTAAGCATAAATTTACTACAACATAATTTTTAATAGACGGGTTGTCTTGAGTTCGATATGTCAATATGATAAATATTTAATAAAAAGTGACAAATACATTTGATGGTTTTAAATAATTGATCGATTACAACATGTAAGCTATAAAATTATTGTATTTAAAATAGTTATATAAAAATTTAAATATATGATTAACATAAATATATAACACTAATGACGTAAGATAAATATATATGTATATAAACTGAAAACAAACACCCGCGCAGTCGCGCGGGTCGAAATCTAGTTATATTTTTATACTAGCAACAAATGTTTTTTTTCATGTACGTTTATTTAGAATGGTTGCACTGAATGAACTATCCACACCATCAACTGTCTAGTCCGCGTCCTTCATATGGTTGTTCACCTATTTGATATTCTACCTTTGATTGCCATTGGTAACCAAATTTCTTACCCTCATGTTTTAAACAAAACATCTTCTAACAGTTACTTTCAAATTTTCAGTTATTTATGCTATTTCAATCTTTTAGCCACAACACTAACAAGCTTTCTCCATGATCTACAAAATGCAACTTCTTGAATTTCCCTCAAACAATTGTGATGTGTTTTTTGGATTATGCTCAACCATCGTGGGTAACATGTCTTTACCTTGACTCTCGAAAAATTATTCATAGTCATATCATCTTTAATGAAACTAATTTCCCTTTCATCTACACCTGACATCTTTGCCTTTGAAAAATTTCATACCTTCCACTTCTTACCAACTCTTACTTTTTGATTTTGTTTCATCATCATCTACTCCACCCTCCTCTGCTTAACCGGAAACAAACACTTCTCCTCACTTATCATCATATATGCCTTTGGCCCCTCTTTCATGTATTTCTCTCGAACTTATTCCTAATGATGTTCCTCATCCTCTTCTTATAATTCTTCTCTGAGTCCTCCTATGGTTATTTCTGTACAGCCACACTGTATGCAAAACTTGAGTAAAAACGATTAAACAAAGCCAACCGAATCATTTTTCCTCCACACACTCACTTCACCACTCCTCTTCCTCGGTCCCATATTTAGACTTCTCGTGTCCTAAGCTGAAATAACATAATGAAATCTGAATATGATTCTCAAGTAACCAGTAGCACATGGACTCTTGTGATACACTATTTAAACATTAGTATTGTGCATTCCATGTATTTGTTTAGTCATAATATTTATGGTATGCTGAGCTGATACAAAGCATGTCTAGTGATACGGTTTTAGACTGACACATGAATTTAATCTGGCTTTGTTTGGCAAACAGTTGTGGAGATTAATTCAATTCTCGGGCTCTCTTCTTGCGAGAGTGCTGCTGGAAGGTATTACGCCAAAGCTCACATTTACGAGTGACAAGCACTGAATGTCCATCTTATGTTTGGAAATGTTTGCTAGCATTTAGGCCTTTACTAAAGCTAGGGATCAATCATAAACCACATTCAGAATATCAGATACGTGTTTGGGAGGATCCTTGGATTCCTTCAGTCCCTGTTAGACTAGATCCATCAATTGACCCGATGGTATATCAATGTATGACATCATAGGAAATTAATTCATGGTTATCTGAAAGATTGTAACGTTACGATACTAGAAAACTTTATTGTTCAAGAAGACATTCCTCTCATTCGGAGTCTGGACATAAGCCAAACTAATAGAGAAGATATGTATAGATGGAGCTATATGAAGAATGGAATGTATACGACTAAATCAGGATATTGGATAGCAAGAAAAATTCTTTACCAGGAACAGAAGGATATGGTTTCAGAACCGAGTATGACTATGTCAAAAACGCATATTTGGAAATTAAATGCACCACCAAAGATCCGCCATCTTGTATGGTAGCTAGTGTCTGGTTATGTAACAATTACAGGGAACTTAACACAAGTCATATGTGCTGTGACAATCATTGTCCAAGATGTGGAGAATCCGATGTACCACTCACTCATGCCATATTTGAATACCCACATGACTTGCAAGCATGAGCTCTAGCCTCGACACCACCGTGTCCGGGTACTTTCCCAACAATGAGCGTCTATACCAACCTCAGTTATTTTTTGGGAGAAAGAATGAAATTGAAGACTTGGAGTTAGATAGAGACCCATATCCTTGGATTATTTGGTACCTATGGAAAGCTCGTAATGATAAGATGTTCCAAGGAAATACACGAGATCCTCTTGAGTTGATAAGACTCGCGGAAACTAAATGTCATGCATGGTTTGACGCAAACTCAAAAACATCGGATGAGACTCAACAATACACCAAACAAGTAATACACAAGTCCTAAGCTTGCATAATATTTGTCTGGTTGATGGATCACAGATTGCTGAGGCACAGTATAGTGGATATGGTCTGGTATGGATGAATGGAGAAAGGAATTAAACAACTCTTGGGATTGAGAAACAAAGAAAATTATATGTCTTCTTTGCAGTTAGGACACGAAAGTCATGAATGGACTCGAGCTACAACACATGAATTGTCAACATTATGGGACTGACTGAAAGGATATTGTATTGACGATTTAGGACCCAAAAGTGTGGCCGAATTTCTCCACGGTGCTAGGGGAGGTAGCATTACTTCAGAGACGATTTCCATACTTTAAGATTTCTCACATACCAAGAGAGCAGAATCAGATTAGTTGGGATTGCTAGTACTTTTTATCTTAGTTTTCATTTTTTGTTAGTTGTTCTATTCCAGTCTAGATTCTCAGACCACCTTTAGTTTAAGTAATAGAATAGCCTTTTGATGTCAAAAGTATGTCTAGTGGAAAATAGAACATCTCACCAAGTAGGTTTTGATTGCGAGGAGAATCTAGATCCAGCCATCAAGCCAATGCCGATCTGAACTGTCCTTGATCTTGGTATTTCCTATAACTGGTCACTACACTAAACAGATGTCAAGAAAGCATTTTTGCATGAGAAATCTTACAGAAACAGTAACCACCCGGCTTCGTTGATCTGGAAAACCAAACAATTTATTCCTTCTCAAGAAACGATGATACAGCCGTAAGAAATCCACACATGCATGGTTTCAACGTTTTCCCAATATGATACAGAAATTTGTTTCAAAAGTAGCAAGTGCGGCACATCTTTGTTTGTCTATTTTTGGAGCTTGAAACTCGCATACCTTCTCCTCTTCAATACCTCACATTCAATTACCCGGATATTTCTTATGTTGTACATCAGATATGTCTTTATATGCATGATCCTCACAATCCTCATTTCAATACCATGAAACTCATCCTTTGTTCTCTAAAAGAAACATTTGCATAAAGATTATGTATTAATCTGTCAAAGAAGATGACATTGATGGATTACACAGATGCAGATTAGGCGGATTACCCGTCAACATGGCCTCAACATCCGGCTTTTGTGTTCCTTGGCAATGACCTTATGACATAGTCTTCTAAATACCAACCAACGGTCTCTTGATCCCTGTGTCGAAATAGAATACTGTGGCGTAACCAATGCGGTAGCATAAACAATAAGGGTACAAAACAAACTTATTGAACTCCATTGCCCTCTTCCAATAGCAACAATTATTTGTGTTGACAATATAAGTGTTGTGTGCTTCTCCACCAACCCAATACATCACCAATGTACAAAAAATGTCGAGCTAAACATTTTGCTTGTCCGCAAAAGAGTGGCTCTCGGATAAATCTATATTATACATGTCTCCACCTTTTATCAATATGCTGATATCTTCACCAAAGGTCTTCCTACATCTTTATTCAAATCATTCAAGTTCAGTTTTCACGTTCAAGATCAAAATGTTTTGACTGCAGGAGGGTATTATCATATGAAAGTATATACTCATATACATATAAGGAAGTATAGTTTTGTGCCTCTAACAATTCGTTTTTACAGAGTATACTATATATTGATATCAATATTTTTTTTGAAAAAAAACTTCAATCCTCGACTGATTAACTTAATAAGAAAAGGAAGTTTTGGACTACTTTTGCTATATGGTCGTTTTGGACTACTTTTGCTATTTGACCATTACGTCTTTAGTTATGTTCATGGTGGGTAGCATGACCCATCACCCAAAATGTTTAGGATTTGTAGCCACGAGTCCAAAGTTTTTTGTTGGATCGACCAAGCATTTCTATTGAGTAAGATATCAAAAGATGTTCTTAAAATTTTAGTAAAATATCTTTATTGTAATTCATTACGTAATTGTTTATTTTTCCTTAAAATGATTAAATCATTTTCAAAGAGAAAGCGTGAGAGTATCACATATATTATTTATAATTCCTCAAATGAAAATTGTTTCTTGTATTTCTCTCTACATTTAAACAATACCTCAGACATTGTCTACAAACTATTATTGCAGATTCTCCTACTTAGACGGGAAAGAGCCAACATAATCTCAACGATTTAAATTTAATCAAAACAAATCTCAATTCAAAAAGCATCATTTTAATCACAAAATTTCAGTTAAAAATAAATAAATGACTTTTTGGCGTTGACCAAGTCATTTTAGTCTCGCTGAAAATCAAACCTTAAATCCATTAGTGAATATTTAAATGTTAACTTTTGACGAGTCTAAAATAGTTTGGTTAACTAAAGTATGAGATTTTATTAGGTGCAGTTTAAAAGTTAAAAATTAAAATGATTTGCAAAATTTGAAATTTTACTTTAAAAAAATAATTTGCTAAAGATAGATTATATATGATTTTGATAATATGCACTATGACTATATATCAATAATTATATAGGTTATAACTGTTCAATAAAAAATTCAACTTTAAATAAATACAATAGAAGGCTACTGTGCTTGTGTTTAGCTTCTCTTGAATTATATATCTTATAATGGCTAGTGTTTTAAAACACAATTCAATGTAATTTTAAACTATTTTTAATATTTTTGCATAAAGAATTATTACAATGATTGTACTAATACCAATCAAAAGTATAACAACATATTGGGGATAAATGAGAGTAATATATTTATGTCTAAATTTACTTTAAGTTACTATTTGTTTACTTTTGGTAAAATTTGAATTTACTTTCAATTATTTGAATGTTGATATCATTAGATATTTGCAAGTATAACTGATTATGTTTTGATTGATCAGTTATAACCTTCTATTTAATTGATTTAACCTTTTACACATTACACAAAATTTAGAATGAAGGTATTGAAATTTGATTTGTTTATCAGATATATAGTCATATTTCATGTTATCAAAAATTTATATAATTTATATTTTATAAAAATATAAAAATATAAAAATTACAAGTTTTGGTAAGTCAATTTAAACAAAAAATAATATATTTTTTAAATTTGGTAAGTCATTTTAATCTTCAATTTTGACCAAAATATTTTAAAGGCGTCAAAAGTCAATTGTTAAATATTCAGTAACGAACTTTCAACAGGTCTAAAATAGCTTTTTTTTTTTGAAACACAACTTTCATTAATACTCAAACATTCGAACTACAAGCAAGGAATGAGTTTAACCAAACTCTAATAACAAACATCATTAAAGCATATAAGCTAAAAGTAAAGAAACCTCTAGGATAGAAAGACAGCAAATTCGATACATGGCTCGAATATGTCGGGGCAAGACTCATGGCAGTGCTAGAGACTTGAGAGTTAGTCACTTTGTATTGTGACATTAAGATCCAATCCGCCCCTCAGAATACCGTCGAAACAACATCCGTTGCATCTTCAGGCCCCAAACGAACCGCTCCACAAGATAACAAAACGGCTATAAATCCAGATACACACCTCAATTTAGTGTTAGGAGGGGAAACATTCCTCATAAATGAGGGACAGGGTAATACGACTCGCCTCTCGCGAAAGAAGGATGATAGTAATGTAGATTTTCCCGGTGAACCCACCAGTAAACGGAAACGATAAGACCTCTTCATATAGGAGAGCTAAGGCGATGTATGCATATCAGTTTCGGTAATAATCTCAATGAACCCATTGAAAACTATTAGCAATTTGGCTAAAATGGCCAAACTCCCCCACATAAATGTAGTCTTTGAAACTGTTGGTTTAAAATTTGGGCCACTAAGAAGTGGGCTGACTTCTTTAAAGACCTTAATGGGCCAGGCCCATACATTGAAGATGCTAGGGTTCGGTTCCCTGACTTGTGCACCGCCGCAACTACGTGAAGAAGAGATGAGGGACACGGCGGATCTGAAACTGGTCACAACGGAGTGGATGGTGTGCACAGCACGACAGATTGGAGAAGAGATGCAGCCTCTGATAGAAACGAAAATCTCGCCGGTAAACCGGTCATGGCAGACACTTGACAGAGTGATGATGATAATAACATGAAGAAAGCACAACCTCATCATACCTCTTGCTTTCAGAACTGGTCGTCGGGTCATATGTGGAACCCCACTGACATTGGACGCCATCTCGTTGGAAGCAGAGGTAAGTGGGGATTTTTGCGGTGAAGAGCAAAGGGGTTATCGCAGCATTCCGTCAGGCTTGAATCTCCTTACTAGTGCGGATGAGCAGATGGTGCGACTGCTGAGGAGTAGAGTATAGAGTAGGAAAGAGATGCCATATGACTGAACCGCGGTAGAAGACCCGGCTTTCCGGGAGCCCCCCGGTGAAAAGAACTGTTATAGCTGGCTCATGCCATGGCTCTGAGATCGAGAAGATCTCCACAGACGGTGGCTCTGCCAAACCTTGAACAGAGGATGCAGGTAACAACAGCATAACGGTAAAAGAGAGAAGCTTGGAAATGAAGCAGACGAAGAGAGAGGAAGAAGAGTCCCGACGCCGGCGAGGAAAACCGTCACCGGCGTCGGAGAAAACAGATCTGAGTCTTGCCTCGATTTTAGTGTCTGGGAGCGTTACTCTTTTTTACAGGTCTAAAATAACTTAGTCAACGAAAATTTGTGATTTATTCATGTTTGACTGGAAAAATAATGATTAAATAGCGTTTTTGTGAATTGAGTCTTTTTTACTTATTATTGAAAATTAACGATTATTTTGGTGTTTTGCCTCATTAGACCCAAATATTCATTCATTTATATTAAGTGAGCCATTTTAGACTCAAGATCAGTTAATTATTATATATTAAAGATGCACTGGCGCTAACAAATTTTCATAGATTGTGATGTTAAAATTCATCTAAGCAATTATCTTGTCAAGCCAAAATCAGTATTTGAGCTTAACAACTTGTAATCTCAAAAACTCTTTGAGATTCAAGTTAAAGAAGGAAAACACATCAGTGAACTAAGTTTCTTATAAGAGGAAGTAAGCTTGGACAAGAAAAAGGTCATAGAGAAAATGTGTAGATTAGAGATGAAAATGGATGCGGAATAAATATTTTTGAAAATTGTTAGTAATACGTAAATATCTATAACTAATGAATAAAAAAAATATAATTACTGTATCAGAGCATTTAGGTTTGAATGAAACAGTGTAAAGATATTTGTTGTCTCATTTTGTGTGATTGTATTTTAGAGATATCTTCTATTAAAAAAAAATGTGAAGATATTAATACTGTATATTTTCTGAGAATATCATAGACAAGTTCTCAAACCCTCAGATATTTGTATTTTTGGCTGTTCAACACACTCTTAGGTTTTCAAATTATAAGTCTTAATAGTGAAACTTTGAATAAGAGGTTTCATTATTCAAAAAGTCATAATACTATATACTTTTCATTTTAACTCTAAAAATTATTATTTTATATAATTGTTAGAATGAATTGTTAAAATTATCTTTATTTATCATTTTGATTGTTTTAATGATAGATTTGGATTAACAACCTAAAATCAAGATCACATGATAACTGGTAGATGCGAAAGTATTATTGATTACATGAATTAGGTGATGATTGTTTGTGATTTTTGTTTTTGTTTTTTGTTTTTCTAAAAACCATTTCTCATCGAATCAAGTTTTAGTTTTTAGTTTTTGTTTTTTGTGAAAATTATTTGGTTTGCTAATCAAGTTTTTTGATAAATAGATTCCCTAAAATTTAAGAAAACTAGTTTTTCAACATTTCAGCCAATTTACGTAGAAAAGTCAAAAACCAATTTTTGTGGATTTTCAATACAAAAACGAATTTTGGTGTATCTTTTATAGAATACTATATATAATTAATTAATAACTAAAATAAATAATATTTTCATAAAAATGAAATTCCCATACAATTTTTATCATTTAAAAATTAATGTAAAATAATTTATTTGTGTTTCAATCTGTAAATAAAGATAGATATTTTAATATTAAATGTAAAAAATTAGTTATTAGTTTATGTAAATAAAATTATCAAATAATTTTAATAATTATCAAATAATTTTAATAATAATTAGACACATTAAAACAAATAAAATATTATAAAAACTTAAAATATTTTATTAATACAGTATATTATATTAATTTTAAAATAGCCATTCAAGTTTTAAAAATGAAAATTTATGTAATAATATTTATAAATATTTCAAAACTTTAAAATATCTTAATTTTTTATAATTTATTGATACTTTATCATTTATATTTTAGTATTATACTTAAAAAATAAATAATTTAAAGATATGGTAACTTTCTTAGTTAGTGTGCTAGACCTAAAACATCTTATACTCCCTTTGTTTCATAATAAGTGTCGTTTTAGCTTTTTGCACACAAATTAAGAAAATATTTAATTTTGCATATTTTCTATAGAAAACACCATTACCCATACACATAATCATATTTCAACCAATAGAAAATTAAACTGGAAAATAAAATCAATAAATTATGCATTGAAATCCTAAAACAACACTTATTTTGTAACAAATTTTTTTCTTTAAAACGACATTCTTTACAAAACGGAGAGAGTATTTAGGAACAGAGGAAGTAATTATCTTGTAGTAGCTGATGTGTCCGCTGAATATAGAATTGTTTGGAATCTGAAAATGAATTATTCAGATGACAAATTATGAAATAGAAACCCATCTCATCCTTTGGCATGTTTAGGGGGCCATAATCAGCTGTACGGAGACGACACACTTGTGCCAGAGAGGGAACACAATCTTCCCAAGTATTCAAAGGGTAATCTCAGAACAAACCGTTGACTTTCTCATTAATTGTTAATGTTAACCCCAAGATATTTGAAACAAGGATTACCATAAATTACTATATAAAGACATTAATGTGCACCCCACCTTTCATATCAAACATAAAAGTCAGCAAAACAAAGGCATATTCCCCTTCTCTTTCATAAGCCTTAATTTCTAAATATTCAGATTCAAGGATCTCCATGGCTATCCACAAGATCTTCTTCGCTTCACTTCTGATCTGCTTACTGTTCCAAATTAGTCATGGTGCTACCAAAGAAAGGCTCTTCTCTGACCTGGAGAAAGGTGCACTTGAGGTCACCACTAAACCCAGCCGAGAAGGCGGTATGTATATTTCCTTGAGATCATCCATCATTCGCACTTCACTTCGAAATTTATTTAGGTGTTCAAATTTTCGATTTTGCTTTTTGATTTCAATGTTTTTTTTCTGAAATGCTGGTCCACAGCTCTAGAGGGTTGAATAGTTTAGATTTCGGCCAACCCGGATTTAAAAAAGCACTAATAATTATTCAAAATAAGAGATAAAACTTTTCTTACTATAAAATATTCCCTTTATTTTAATTTAATTGTCGTTATTGAAAAAAAAATCTGTTTCAAAATAATTTTCGTTTTAGAGTTTCAATACAAAATTTATTAATAAGATTTTTTATTTTATTTTTAAATATGGTTAAGTGTATAGATAATTATATTTTTATTTTGGAAATATAAAAAATCGTATGTTTTTTTAATATGTATGAATAAACCTAGAACGACAAATAAAATAAAAAAAATGGAATAAATTAGTAACTTCAAGCCTGAATCCTTATCAATACTTTATTTGTGGTTTTTCAGTTTTGGAAGCCGGAATTGACAAGTTGAGCATTACATGGAAGCTAAGCTCGAAAGCTACAAAAGAGGCTGATTTTACGACCATCAAAGTAAAGCTATGCTACGCTCCGGTCAGCCAAGTTGACCGACCATGGCGCAAGACCGAAAATGAGCTCTTCAAGGATAAAAGCTGCCCCCACAAGATCATTACAAGGCCCTATGATAAATCCCCTCAATCATTCGAATACACACTCGAACGTGACATCCCTACAGGGACCTACTTCGTTCGTGCCTACGCAGTAGATGCCAAAGACCATGAAGTTGCCTTCGGACAGAGCACGGACGAGGCCAAGTCAACCAATCTCTTCAGCGTTCAGGCTATCAGTGGTCGCCACAAGTCCTTGGATATTGCCTCCGTTTGCTTCAGCGTCTTCTCCGTCCTGGCTCTTCTCGTCTTCTTTGTCAACGAGAAGAGGAAAGCCAAGTTAGAGCAGAGCAAATGAGTTGTTTACTTTGCGTAATTGGGACGTTGAGGAAAAACGGCGTTGACTTTGAATTTTCTTTTCCTTTTTATCAGTTGTTTTGTTGCTTTACTTCTTCTTCCTTTGTACTTTTAATAATTTCAAAAGATATGTGGTTAATAGGAAAATATGTGGTGTTTGATAAGATACTTTGTATTTGCGAAATTGCATGAAGATGTTACAATAAATGCTTGACGTGCGAGCTTCAAAATTTGATATTGTTTTGAAAATTTAAGAGATAAGCATGATGGATTGCTGACAGCGATCCTGATCATCAATAAGATTCGATTGTAATAAAGATCTAGTTTGGGGTTACTCAAAACGTCAAATATGTCGACATATGATAAGATTAACATATGTCTCAAGAATAATATATGTCAAGATTATTAAATTTACTGACGTACGACAATATTTATGTGAGTATAATTAATACTCCCTCTGTTCCTAAATGTAGGATGTTTTAGGTAAAACACACATATTAAGAAAGTTACTTTTAATCTAAAAAATATCATTAAAAATATAAATTAAAAGCTATTTGACCAATTACAAAATAGAACTATTAAATTTGATTGGTTACACAGTTTTTGATAAAGTTAAAGTTACCTAGAAATATGAGAACATCTTATATATTGAAACATAAAAATTATTCTAAACATCCTATATTCAGGAACGGAGGGAGTATAATAATGGGCAAAGGCAAAATATCTATAAGTTTGCGATTAAAAATTTTTAGGTATGCTTAATTTTATAAAGCAAAACAAAATAATATGTAATATTCGTAAAAATTAATTAAATTATTAATATTAATATTAAAAAAAATCCAATTTCGATTTATTATTAATATATATATATATTAATGATTATATAAAAAATTTATATAATTATTATATTTTATGTCAATTTTATAATATTTATTAATTAAATATATATATATATATATTTTTTAGAATTTTTAAAAAGTAAATAAAATTTATTTTCATTTTTTTGTTTATTTATTTTAATTTTAATTTTTTTATTTACTTATACAGATTGAATCTTATATCTAATTAAATATTTTTAAAATTATAGATATTTGGTCACAACATTTGGATAACAGATTTGCTGATCAAAGCAAATAATTAATTATTTAAATGAAATAAATAAAATCAAAAATATTTTTAAAATTCCAGATTTACTAGTCGTGTTAAACTCTGTGCGCAATTTTATAACTACATAAAGGCAAAAAATGTAGATAATAATTTTTGTCAGTTTTTGGAAAAATTGGCATACACACTCATGAAAAAGTCGTTGTTCTGATCAATGAAAATTGGTTTTAATATAAAAAGAACAATTCTAAAATTAATTTTAAAAAAACGGGAGTTGCTGGCCACCGTCTCGCTTATCTACCAAATTGAGCCACTTGTTTAGGTGACCAAAGGGTCAAAATTAGGTAGTCATTATCAACAGAGCTTATCAATACGCTGTGCTGGTTATTATTAAAGGTCATATCGCAGAATCTTGAAATACTATATGCTAGTAATTATTAACGATACATTTGACTTTCCATCTCTAATGGTATGACACATTCCCAAAAGACACGGAGCCAAACAAGGGCACGTCACACGTTAATAAGGCTGAGTTCTCTCTCTGTACGGAGAGAACACTTTTAAAATAAAGGAATATCCAGTATCCTATTGTTTGTTGCTTTTCTCCAACTAATCCATTTCACATACCCCAGATAAAAAAAAGAGAGGCTTTTTTTTTGCTGTCTAACCAAATTTAGAAGTGAAATTAAGTAGATAGTATTGATTTTGACATAATGAATCATCTAATATTTATATTCAAAATGAGTCGGTTATTTCCTTCTTATTTGCAATTACCCGATAAACATGACGTATCAGGAATGAAAGAAGAAGAAAAACACCCACATTACATGTTTATTGACCATATTACATGCACTAATTATTCTATTCCATATCACTAAAATAGTATAGGACTCAAACTACACTCACAATCTTTAAATACTAAACACTACTCCAACTCCGAATAATAGTTGAAAAAATTCTATGGAATTCAAAAACTGTTCCGTAATCATTAGTATGTGTTCAAACAAATATAAAAATTTATTTACAATTTTATCACATAATGGAGTCTACATGAAACATTTATTTACCACATATTTATTCATATAATATGCAGATTATGATAGTATAAAATAGTATGAAAATTTGTGTTTAGTGTTGATAAATATATATTATACAAAATCACTGAATTGGAACTATACTATTTTATCTCAGTTGCGCAAATACTATTTTATTTCGTTGACATAGTATATCACACAAACTTTTACTGGGAACTATACAAATAAATCCAACCACAACAAATTATATATATATACACAAATCTCTACTTAGTAAATCTAAACCCTAATTAGGAAACTATAAACTCAAATACAATCTAGAAATTGTTTTTCATGTACAATACATAACACACAGTATAGACTCTCTATAAAACAGTATGGACTATCTATACATAGTATAGTTGGCGACTCCATCTTCTCCTCGGAGAAACGCTTAAACTGCCTCAGCTCCATCTTGATCTCGACATTCTCCCTCTGTAGCCTCATTATGATAGACATCACCTTGTTTGCGGCGGTGGAAGCAGCGTTCCGCTCTTCATCGAGCTTGGCGTATAGATCTTGGAACGATTCTTGCTGAGTGGTGATTGTTTCGCATAGAAGTTGGCATTCGTTCTCGATTTGGATATTGACGCCGGACGAGGAGTTGAGGTTAGGTGTCTGGACAGAGACAAGTTCATCAACAATTCCATAAATCTGGAAAAAAACAAAGAATTTATTGTAGTTTCAAAGATTTGAGAAAAATCGACTTGGTGAAGTTGGAGAGGAAGGATCTGTTATTAACCGCCGCTGCAACTTTAACATCGTCTGATGTCTCACAATTCTGAGAAGAAACAGATTCACCTTCTCCATATTAAAAAGGAACTTGGAGAGAATGAATGACTATCAAATAACTACAAGTTCTTTTTGGCAAATAATAATTATTAATATAAATTATTATTTTCTGTAGCTTGCACTGGTTGTATACAAGGGTAAAATGCATTATTACACAACAAATAGATAATATATCGGTATAATAAGATAATTAGTTACTGAGTTAATTATAATTTGTTTGGATGTCCAATTTCCCTAAAAAAAATCCGTTTCATATATTCACACTTATGTTTTTTTTTGTGCACCACGCTTAGGTTTTCTTTTCCTTTTTGAAAGAAAAATTGCAAAACATTTCAGGTTTGGCTATAGAAAACAAGTAAATCATTAAATATTTTTCACTCAACGTGCTATTTTTCGTGAAAGTTATCATATCACTCAACTAATCTATTTCACATACCCCAGATAAAAAAAACGTTTCACCCTTCATATATTCACACTTATGTTTTCTTTTTTGTGCACCACGCTTATGTTTTCTTTTCCTTTTTGAAAGAAAAATTGCAAAACTTTTAAGGTTTGGCTATAGAAAACAAAATAACTAAAACACTTATATTTTAGCTTTGAAAATATTTAAGGTTTTTATTTCCTTTATTCTGTTTTCTTTCCTTTATTCTGTTTTTTCTTTTCAAGATAGACATTAGTATTTCTTATACTAGATGTATTGTTATTAAGACTAAGGATCAAAGATTAAGTTCTAATCATTAAAGACTTAAAAGTTTTATTAATCAGTATAAATAGTAATCTCTTGGATTTGTAAAAGACATTTTTCATTAAATTTTAATATAAATAGTAATTTTTTGGATTTGTAAAAAAACTCTTTTGTCATTGGACATATTTTTAATCTCAACGATAAGAAGTTCGTGTGATCTCTTGGGTATTTTTAGACTAAACAAGATTTCCGTAACCTATCAATATCGGTTACTACATCAGTTGGTATCAAATTTTAGCAAGTTTTTTTCTTAACGAAAATCTACCATGGAAAAACAACAAAACGAGCTACGATAAAGCTTGGAAAATTTCACGATAAGACTTCAAGAGGCACTACAAGCGGCTGTCACAAACACTGTAACTACGATTTTAGTGAGAAGGACGCTATGGGTAACATTCGTCATGAACCACATCAACAACAAGTTCAACACGATGAATCTGACAAGGAACTGGTAGTGGACAACTTATTTTCTAACCCCGTGCAAGCACCAAATTGTGAGGCTCCACAATATGATGGCGGACATGACCGACTGGATAATAGACAAGCCATGGAACATGTAATTCCACCAAAGAGATGGTATGCTGGTTTCCTCTTAGATATTCCTGAATTTGTTGGTTCACTTAATGTAGAGGAATTCATGATTGGCTTAACATGGTGGAAGAAATACTGGATTTTAAACAGGTACCAGACGACATGAGAGTTTCGTTAATGACAACCTGATAAAAAAGTCGTGCATCGGCTTTGTGGAGTCAACTAAAAGATGCTCTTCGACACCCACAAAAATCCAGGATTGATTCTTGAGAACAATTAAAGGAACATATGCGACGTAGTTTTCTACCCTATACCTATGAGAGAAGCTCTAAAACAAGGTACACAATCTTTGTCAAGGCTCACGGTCGGTTAACGACTATGCAACTGACTTCTTTCCAATGTCAGCTCGCACTCAGTCCATTGAAACAAAAGAACAATATGTCTCCGGTTTCATTGGTGGACTTCCCAGCCAACTCCAAAACGCCCTCCAACGGTTCAACCCGACTTCTGTTTTCGAAGCTCACCAACATGCCCTTAGCATGGAACAACAATTCAAAGGTAACTGGTCAAAAAGAGGCATGCGTAAACAGTCTTCTTCATTTTGGCAAAAAAAATCAGTCACATGAACAAGGTCCAGATGAACCCACTAGCACTGGAAACGTGACAAAACAACAACACAACTTGATACAATTGCGGCTTCTTGTACTCCCTGCACTAACGCTCTTTGCTGTTTCAGCTGTGGAGAGCAAGGTCATTGCTCGACTGCATATCCAAAGCAAGGCAATTGCGGATTGATGGTTCATGATAATATTATCGAGCTAAGATTTGATGATTATGTGTTCGACAATGAAAACAACGACACAAATGTTATTGGTGGTGAAACAGGTTCTCGATCACAAACTCTCATTCTACGACGAAGTTGCTTGGTGCCACGCGCAGAAACAGAATCATAGTAGCGTACCAACTATGTTCTACATGCACCATCAAAAACAAAATTTGTAAGCTCATTATTGACTCAGAAAGCTGTACCAATGTTATTTTCAAAGAAGCTGTCCAGAATTTATCACTGGTTACGACTCCTCACCCATCGCCATACCAACTAGAATGGCTCAAAGAGTCGGCAAATTGACGCATCTCCAAACAAGCTATGGTAGCTTTCTTGATCGGCACTTACACAATTCAGTAGACTGTGGTGTTGTTCATATGGATGAGTGTCATCTTCTTTTGGGGCATCCTTGGGAATTTGACCAAGATATTCTACACAAAGGCAAGTCTAATACATATTATTCTCAATGGTCGAACCATTACCCTATTGCCATCGTTAGAACGTGTGGAAGTAGTTCATCCAAAAACAACAACAATGCTTGAAACCTCAGCTTATACTAACACAACTAAGACGTTGTTGATACTTCCTGAAGCCGACTTTGAAGCCCAATTATGAGATTATGAGAATGTATGGGCGCTTGTCGCATCACAAAATGAAGTAACTAAGGAAGAAGATATTCCACCAGTTATGCTCGAACTATTGCAAACATTTGATGATGTCTTCCCACCTGAACTACCTCAAGGGTTACCACCGTTATGAGACAATCAACATCATATTGATCTTATACCTAATGCTTCTCTACCAAAACCGTCTGCATTACCGCATGAGTCCACATGAGCAAGATGAGCTTCGTTGTCAAGTCGAGGAATTACTGCATAAAGGCCATGTACGGGGAATCCTTAGCCCAACGACAGTCCCTGTGTTACTAATACATATCAAAAGATGGATCTGGAAAAATGTGCATAGATAGCCGTGTAATCAACAAGATTAATGTATGTTACAAGTTCCTGATTCTGCGGTTAGATGATTTGTTGAACCAAATTGGTAAATATTTGATCTTCTCTAAATTGGATTTAAAAAGTGGCTACCATCAAATATGCGTCCATCCCAAAGATGAATGGAAGACGACTTTTAAAACTCGCGACAACCTATTTGTATGGATGGTAATGCAGTTTGGGTTGTCCAACGCGCCTAGAACTTTTGTGCGTGCGATGAACCAGGATCTCTGTCCTTTTATTGGAAAATCTGTGGTTGTCTACTTTGATAATATACTAATCTTCAGTAATGACATCAACAACCATCTGTACAACATATATAAACTGTTCTCATGGTTATGCGATGTGATACATTATATGGGGCTCGTCAAAGTGTGTGTTTGGAACTACTCATGTTCTTTTCTTGGGTTATATTGTTTCTTGTCGTGGACTTAAATTTAAACTTAGCAAAGTTGACACAATTCGCTCGTGGTAAACACCAAAAAACATTAGCGACATTTGCAGCTTTCGCGGACTCACATCTTTCTACCACTCATCACTTTAGCAATGTAGCTGCACCTCTCACCGATTGCATGAAGGGATCAATGTTCGTATGGAATTCTGATAGGTCTTAGATTTTACCAATTTTAGGCTATGTTATAGGCCATATTTAGAGATTTTGTTATGCATTTCGAGTCTGTTTTAGAGTATTTTCTGGTTTGGGTATGTTTTGGCGTAATTTGGAGAATATGGAGCATTTTGGATCATAAAGTGAAGAAAATCTGTAGCTGTGCAAAAGTTGGTATGAAGATATGAATAAAGGGTCAATCTACGCTACCTTGACATCGATCGATGACGTTACTGATTATGGGTCCGACCCAACTTTCAAGAATGGTACTTTTGACCAGAATTATCCCTAATTGGAAAAGAAGTCCATGGACATGTTTTAGACTATATCTTAGAGGTTTTGAGAGTTTTGTAAATGATGCTTCATTTTTGGAACATAAAGATTTGGATTGGAGGAGAGATATGAACTCTTCAGAGAAAAGATTTTTAACTTCCTTTATTATTATATTCTATTATGTAGTTTATTCAGATATCTATGATGTTCTTCATGAATATGTTTGATTAATTCATTTTGTTAGATTTAAGGTTCTTCAAGGGTCATCAAATGGTTTGTTAAACAAATAGAATTGCTAGGGGAATCAATTGGTTCATCATCTTGTTAATCTTAATGCTAAGTTTATGATTCATCATCTTAAACCTAGATCTTAGGATAATTAAGACACGCGAGAGCATGGTCAATTACTTGAACCTAGCTTAGATGAGCAAATAATTAGGAACATCGAGAATTGGTCTAAGTGTTTAGTAAACATATCAAACTTGAGTTTAATGCTTGTTTGAAGTAATTGAATTTGCAATGAGAGTTGGAATTCTAGGGCTTAAACATTCTACAATCTTTGCAGCAAGAGTTGATTGATTGTTATATGGGTTTGAGTTCGAGAAGAGTCTTTAATAAATCCCTGATAATCTATTTGTTTACATTTCTTATGTACTTGCGAGTTCTCCTAAGTTTAGCGCTCTTCACTCTGATAACTTACAACCGAACTATTTGTCATTTCTGTGTACTGCATTTCATCATTACTGCATTTCATCATTACTGTCTAGCTTAAGTAGAAAATCAAAGTTTAATGTGCAATCTTAGAGTTCTTGTACATTAGAAACTTAAGTGCTACAGTCGAACCTCTTATTTAAGAGTAACTTAAGATTAATTTGAACATATTTAATTTGCGCCGTTTCCAGGGATTCTTTCATATTGCCATTAGATTTAGTTTAAATTTTAGTTTAGATTTTATTTGTTTTTTGTTTGCTTGTTGAAACATGTACCACTTGAGACAAAACTCGTACTTTTGATAGTTAGCGTCGACCGACACCATACCAGCATCGCTTGACGCCACCCAGCGGAAAGCAGAGTTGTATAAAATCATAATTATCAAAGTTGATGAGAATGGAGTCTTGCGAGATCTAGAGGGTCGTGCTTACGACGCTGAATGCCAACTGATTCAAGAGCAGGGGGCTGCAATCCATGATAAATCTCTGCTGCTATAAATACTGGGATTGAACGCCAAAGAGCACTATAAGACCACTACATGCCTGATCAGTTATACTCTAACATGTCTGCAATTCGACTACCAGAAATCCAGAGCAGCAAGTTTCAGGTGGACCCCAAATACCTCAATTATGTGGGTCAGCGTGCTTTCGATGGTCTTCCTGAGGAGCACCCAATGGATCACATCAAGATGTTGGAGGATATAACATAGTTGATCAAATGCATTGGAGTTTCTGAAGACTACTTACTTTGCAATATTTTTTCGTACTCTTACTGGAAATGCAATGAACTGGCTGAAACAATTACAGACGGGATCCTCGACTTTCTGGAAGGATACTAAGAACACTTTCATCAATAACTTCTTTGAAGATGAAAGATATTGGTAGCTTAAGAATAAGATATCTACATTCTCTCAGGGTAATCATGAAGCTTATAAAGATTCTTGGCGGAGGAGTTTCATAGGTTACTATCGAGAATGCCCACACCATGGTTACTCGGAACCCCCAGGTGGTTAGAATTTTCTTTAGAGGTCTTGATCTGGATTATCAAATACACCTGGATGTTGTTAGTGAAAGAAATTTAATACCAGTTGCCCTGAGAAAGCTAAGAGGCTGATTGAAAACGTAACCTCCAGTGAAGGTTTCAAAAGGTTTGATATTAGAAGAAAGGGATTGGTTAAAGGCGGAGATGAAGAACAAATAGCTGAAATGAAGGCTCACTTAAATTATGTCCAAGCTCTCCTGTAGGGACAAAAGTGATTTAAGCCAGCTGAGGAAGCCGAGACTTCTTCGTGTGAAGAAAACGAATATGTCAACTTCATCAACGAAACTGGTTTTCAAGTTCAGCGTTTTGGTCAACAGCAAGGAAACAGGAATTCACACAGCTCTAGAGCAGAATCAAAGATGAGTTAAGTCTTTGCATGACAGCAAAAGATGGCTGTGAACTTCGATTGGAAGATATGTTCCATATACACCGAGTTGACAAAGAAGTTTGAAGCCTTAATTGACTATGTCAAGATGTTAGATAATCAGGTTCCACACACTGCTGAGTCTATCAAAAGGGAAGAATGATTTCTTCTGGGGAAAATTGACGCTAATCTGAGGCGTATTGTGAGTGATGTCACCTTGAGAAGTGGAAAATAACTAAATCCAAACTTAAGCAAAGGTATCACTATAGATGAATTTGTGGAGCTAAAAATGATGGAGACAAAGAACCAGAACCACAATCGCTCGACGCCCAGGAACATAGTTCGACGCCATCCCCGAAAAAAGAAAGATCAGATCTTGTTGTAGAGTCTGAAACTCTACAACCCGACAATGAGGATGGGGTGGAGCCAAAAATTTTCATGGGCATTGAGGACGACATCCAAGAACCGACCAACGCCATATTCAGTCAGATCCTCAACCATCTAATTCTCCAAAGCCGGCTGTAGAGGTCTATAAACCCAACACCCCTTTTCCCAGTAAACGGAAGAAGCAAAACAGGATTTGGACGATGATAAATGCAAGGAAATCTTTGATAAGATCAATGTAGAGATACCTCTTATTGATGTCAATAGAACTTCCCCGAATATTAAGAAATCTGTGAAGTGAATGGTGACAAGTGATCTCAGTGTTGACCATGGTGTTATGATGATCTCTGAGCAAGTCAAAGCTGTGATATAGGATACAACTCCAGATCATGGAAGCTTTGTTCTAGATTGCAACATTGTTACTGAAAGATTTCAGAGATCCCTCTGAGATCTAGGCTCTAGTGTAAACTTGATGCCTTATTCGGTTGCAGTGACCCTTGGGCTGACTCATTTCAAACTTACTAGGATCACACTTGTTCTCGCCGACATATCTTTTGGATTCTAGAAGGTAATATAGAAAACACACCTATAAGGATAAGCGAATGTCTGACACCCACGAACTTCGTAGTGTTGAAATATGGTCAGGAGCCTAAAGATCCTCTTATATTGGGAAGACCTTTCCTAGCCACAGCTGGCGCGATAAGAGACATGAGAAAAGTGCGCACAGGTCTGAATGTTGGTGATCTGTTGAATAGTTTTGACATGGAGAAAATATTCAAGAGACCAATGATCGATGGCTAAACATTCTTTGTGGATCACCTTACTAAAATAGCTGAGAATCATTCAGAGAAAAGTATTCTACGGATCCTTTAGAAAGAGCTCTGACAGCTTCTCTAACGGGCACATCACATCTAGATGACCGAGCCACTGAATACATCAGGTTTATGGATACAAATTAGAAGGTTATTCAGCTTAATGCCAAATAAGAATTCAAAATTTCAAAGAGCGTCGAACGACACCATACGAGCGTCGATCGACGCCCTCACAAACCCATCGAATGGAATTTGGAAAGCACCAAAAGTTGAACTCAAGCCGCTTCCAGTACGCCTAAAATTCGCTTTCCTCTGTGAGAATTCTTATGTTGTTCTTGTTAATGTTAATTTGAATAAAGCAAAACTCACTTTATTGGTAAGCAAGCTGCACAAGTACACAAAGCTCTTGGCTGTTCTCTTGTTGACATTTCAGGCATTTCTCCCAACTTATGCATGCATATGATTCATCTGAAAGACGAGTCAAAGTCATCTATTGAGCATCAGAGGAGGCTAAACCAAATTTGAAAGAGGTTGTAAAAAAGGAGATCATGAAACTTTTGGAAGAAAGGGTTATCTATCTGATTTCAGACATTAATTAGTTCAGTCCAGTGCACGTTGTTCCTAAGAAAGGTGGAGTTACAGTGCTGAAGAATGATAAAGGCGAGCTGATTCATACGAGGACTATTACTGGGACAATGATGTTCATAGACTACATGAAACTGAATGCTGTAACAAGGAAAGATCACTTCCTTTTACATTTCATTGATAAGATGTTGGACGAGGCTAGCGAATCATCCGTCCTACTGTTTCCTCGAAGAATATTCAGGGTTCTTTCAGATTCCTATCAATCCCGACGATCAAGAGAAGACTACTTTTGCCTGTCCTTATGTCATCTTGGCATATCACATAATCCATGTACGTCCTGTATGGATATAAATACCCTTGTTAGGTTTAGGTTAGAGATATCATATCATCAATCATCACAATAATTATTTTAAATAAAGTAATTCAAAACTATGGTGTTACACTTTTGCTTACTAACTCTATAACAAAATTATTTAGACTTTGGGAGTCTAAAGCACGACATGACATGATTCACAGCATGGCCGTTGCTACTGATTTGATAAGAAATTCATTTCCTCCTTTTGTCAAATATTTCTCTGTCCGCCCATTGACTCTCGTATGCATCCTTTTCTGAAGGAAACAAAAAATCTAAGTTTTTGATCCTGCTAGGCATTCCGGAATCCCTAGAAAGAAACCCATGCCTCCTACGGTTTGAATCCCCAAAATATCTTGCATCTATTTCTGAGTCGTATCATTGATCTTATGACCAAACTGAATTGTTGATTTTGCAAAATTGATTTGTTGACCAGATGCTTGTTCATAATCCTCCAAAATGTTTAGAATTGTTAGTCATTTCTCATTTTGCGTCTTACATAAGAATAAACTATAGTCTGCAAAAAGCATATGGGAGATTGCCGGACTCGCTCCTGCTACCTTTAAACCCGTCAGTCTTTTGTCATGTTCCTCCTTTTGTATATTTGTAATTAAATCCTTTGTGCACAAAATATATAGATATGGAGATAGTAGATCCCCCTGTCTTAGACCTCGTTGCGGAAATAAATGACCTCGAGGCAGGCCATTCATTAAAACTTCATATTGGACCAGTATAATACATTCCATCATCAACTGAACCCATTTTATATCAAACCCCATCTTTCTTAATAATGCCTACACAAATGCCCACTCCACTCTATCATACGGTTTACTCATATCCATTTTGATTGTCATAAACTTGTTGTGTAATGATTTGTTAGTCTTCAATCCATGAAACATCTATGATCTATCAAAATATTATCTTAAATTAAACACCCTGGAATAAATGCCGACTGGGTGTCAGATATTAACTTAGAAAGAAAACACTTCAGCCTCTGACATAATACTAATTGGTCTGAGTTATTTTATCTTTGTCAGTCTTTCAGTTTTGGGAATTAAGCAGATATTAGTCATATTTAACCTCTCATCAGTTTACTCGTCCTCAACAAATTATTTGTTAGGTCCATGGCATCGCCCTTATTTATGTGCCACACATGTTGGAAAAAAGTGATGTCATCCCATCCGGTCCTGGTGCTTCTTTTAGGATGCATCATAAATAGAAATTGTTGAACCTCTTCCTCAGAAGCTATTGCCATTAACCGACTATTCATCTGAGCAGTAATATTATGCGGAATCTCTTGCAGAAAAACGCCAAACTCTGTGGGCGTAGTTGTTTTAAAAAGATTTTCAAAATATTCCACTGCCACCTTTTCAACCCCTATTTCATCAGTAATTCGTTGTCCTCCCTCATTATTTAATCAACCAATCCTATTTTAGGATCTCCTCTGTTTAACCAAAGCATGATAAAATTTGTGTTTGAGTCTCCAGCAGAATGCTACATTTTCCTGCTCTTTTGTTGCCAATATTCTTCTTCATCCTTGTGGGAACTGAATTTTTCATTGTCGATTTCCGTAATCGGAGGAAAGCTAAGAAACTTTAACTTTTCTTGAGGTTCCGGATTTCTTATAAGCCACACGTCAAGCAGTCAATTACACTTAAAAAAGACGAAAATAAAGATGCATCGAAAAAGAGAGCAACAAAGGTCTTATTCCGAATCTGCGTATGAGTGAATACAACAGGTAAGAGCCTTGGCTACAAGAGCTGTCGGCGAATTCCCTTGTTCTACCAACCTAAAACTTCAAAAACCTAATTGAATCACAGCTTGATAACAAAAACGGAAATATGCCTAAATTGTTTTGAGTGCTAAATTTGCTAAGAAAAGTTTTGTCCCTGCGTCCTATGCCTTGGCTCTCCTTAGATGTCCGTCCAAGATCGGTCGTCTTTTTCACTTTCTGCCCTAGATCTGAGTCTATCTTTTTGCGGAAATTTTCCTTATCCTCTCGATCTTCATGTTTATCCTGGAAACTTGACATTTATCTTCTTTCCATTTATTTTCTGCAAAAATCAAGTAAACCGTCATAGTAGCTGGGTTCCTTCTAGTCTAGAGTTGTAAGTGTGCCTTTGCCGCATTTTGGACCTTCTTGGGCTGTTTTTCGACTTAAGCATTTTTACGATTTATTTCGGAGAAATCTACCTTCGTATGATGCTGGTTCTCGTATTTGTTAGTTATCTAAGGCAATGAGAATTAATCGTATAGTTGATATAACAATGATGTTAAGTTAACCGTTACCATTTTATACGATTAATTTCAAACTTTTATGAAAGACGAGACTTTTGCGGTTTTTATCATAAAACTTCAACAGTAAATCCAATCGAGACAAAACAATGATCAATTTGATCACAACTTCGAGAGCTCATGCCATGCCCGCCTTAAGATGGGGAAGCGAGCATGATGGATCAAGCGCGCCCTAGGGCGAGGATACTCGACCTCGGATCATGCCCGCCCTAGGGTGGGGCGGGGAGGTTTGATCCAGATCGTTCCCGCCCTAGGGTGGGGAGGCTTGGACCAGATCACGCCCGCCCTAGGGCGGGGAGGTTTGGTCAGATCGTTCCCGCCCTAGGTCGGGAGGCTCAAATAGGATCATGCCCGCCCTAGGACGAGGAGGTTTGGTCAGATCATACCCGCCCTAGGGTGGGGAGGCTCAGACCGTATCATGCTCTCCCTAGAGCGGGGAGGCTCAGAATCATACCCTCCCTAGAGCGGGGAGGATGGTTTAACGATCGTTCCCACCCTAGGGCGGGTAGGTTTGGCTCGGATCATACTCGCCCTAGGGCGGAGAGGAGGATACAGTGCTTGGGTAGTTCCGCCTTGATGAGTCATGGTCGCGGATTGAGAGAGTCGAGATGATGAGAAGTTATAATGATTTCTTGTATTTTTTTGTAACTTCGGGAGTCGTTTGTTTAATGATTAAGTAATCTTTGTCGAGGACTTGCTCCTTTGAGTTCTTTACAAATCACACAAATTTTGTATCTCTTGTGTTCTTTTTTTTTTATTCAAGGAAGGAAAACTTTTCCTTGTATCGATTTGGATATAATATCTATAGATGTTAGAGAGCAGAGTGCTGGGTTTAGAGCAAGACCTATCTTTACTCTCAGTTCAAGGTTTTGCGATGACTAATCGGCTTTGGATTACATGTTGTGATTTTAACCTGATTCGTACCGATTTATATTCCACGATAGGCTCTCAGCTTATATGACTTGTCTGGTAGGAATCGAGTTACTTTCCAAAGACGGTTTGGAAGTGCTGACCAAAATTTTGGGGTTCTTGTATAGCGCGCTATGTTATCCTTGTCGGATGTAAAAGGACCATTTTCGTAGAAATAGTTTGACTACATGTTCGTTTAGAGAACGTTTTGATTTGTCAGTCGGGGTTAATCGACATACGTTTTTAAGATGATGTTGTTAGTTTATAGTTGCGTATGAACTGTTTTTAAGAGATTGAGTATGGAAAAATATTTTCGAGAAATCGCGACGTCTCGCTTTTTCTGAAAATATATTTTTCATCAGAATGATTGTAAAAAAATGCTAATAGAGTACGAATCGTGTTTCAGACGAGAGTCATACTTAGGTGTCGTATCCACAAAGAGCGTGTGCACACAATAAAGTTTAGAAATCAAAGTTAAGCTAGAAAATATGTTATTAAGCACTAAATAGTAAATCAAAATGGTTTGTAAACAATTGGGTGATATAACTAAACTTAGGGTTTCAGGCAATCATGATTATATATATATAGAAGCTAAGGGTGTTGTGAATGATAATTTTAAAACTCGAATTTGAATGTAAAGATATACAGCTATTCATGAAAGTCTAATAAGTTGTCTAAGTCTGATGCTACAACTCTCGCTTGTAGGCACATAATGAGTATCGATCGGTGCTACCTTTCTAGAATCGATCGATGCTACCTTAGGCCGGTTGTATTTTTCCTAATCGACATGTTCACTAACGTCCTAGATCAGATATCACATGTATCTAGTAATCTAGCTCTAGAGAATTCAATTCAGGAAGAGATCCTACTATCATAGTTGTCTACAGTCCTTATTTCATGGTTCTAATTAGCTATTATATAATTCAAGCAGTAAGAACATATCTAATGAATGATATCTTATAAATTCACCGTAGTAATTTTATAGTTTTGGCTAATACATCAAAACCCTAGTTAAACCCTAAATCTAGCAAAGGAGATTACTCAGACATAATAAAGTATATATGAATAAAAAGCATAGAATAAAATAGAGATACAATAAAGTTTCAATACAAGCTCTTAAGGAGTTTGGATCTTCTCTTCAATCTACTAAAAAAATCCTAAATTGTTTGCTGTGAATATAAGTGCTTTATAAGATTGTGTGTTGCCTAAACAATGACAAACACAATATATAATAGGTAAAATTCGGTTAAGGGTAGTCTTGTAATTATGTAGGACTTGGACTTCAAGTCGGCTGTCTTGAGTAGGCCTGTCTCGCTCGGATGTCGATCGGTGTCAGGGTGGCAATTTCAATCGACACTCTCCTCCCTTCTCGACTCTATCTTCTTCAGCTACGAGTTTCTTCTCTTTTAATTCCAAAATGCTCTATAATTACCATATTGCTCCAAAATCTGTCTAGACCTGGAAAAACTCTAGAAATGATTCCAAACACATATACTAGACTCTAAAAATGACTTATACTATAGTTAAAAACAGATAAATTGCATAGCCTATCATGCACTAACGATTGCTCACATCCACAACACAAACTTTATCTGTGTGGCCTGTTAGTGTATGACGTACCCTACCAGAGTTAACATTTTGTTTTGAGACTCGGCTTATTTTCAGCAATAAGTACATCCTGGGTCTTGGTCTTTTTCCTCTTAACTTTCTTGTAATCGTGTACACTCCTCCATGCAGTACAACTCTAGTTTTAAGAACTAATTAATTCCTTACATGACTACTACAAAACCATTCTGACCTTGTATGGGATAAGTCCTTCTCCAGCCTCCAGGTCATTAATTAACAACTCCTCTTGTAAAGACTCATTTGAAGTTCCGACAATAGTGATTGTGCTTTGTATATACATGGCCATTTTATCAAACTCAACCGTTGCAATGGTGATGGCTACGTGACGAAGACGACGGGATGAGGAGGAGGAAAAATGTTTGATGAGGAGGATATGTCTGTTTGGCAATAATCTGAAGATAAGTATAAGCCTTCAACACAAAGTTAACATGGGATTTTATTTGGAAAAAAAAAGAACTAAGGGTCTCATGGTGACAAGGAGAATGATTTAAACATCATACACCAAAAATGCTTTGTTTCAATAGATTGCAAACACACTAGCTACAGGCGATAAAATGATATATTGGAACAGAGGCATTAATTTATCTTGTTGTAAATGCAAGAACTATAGCACAAATTAAAGCATAGAGTACACCAGATAATATATCTACAAAGATATGTGTTACTACTAGTATTCTTTTAAAGCAAACTTACAAGTCTCTCTTTAAACATAACTCGAACAAGATGAAGACCTCTCTTGACTTGTTCCCCTAGTCTCACACGTCCTAAGATCGAATACAAGATCTTTATAACCTCTCTTCCTTAGCCCTTAGTATTATTCATTCGCTTCCAAGCTTAGTGAACTCCACTCTTATTATAAGAATACAATTCTCTCGACAATTCTTATCCGCAGATCGAGTGTGACTATATATACTATACATCCAAGTCGGCTATCCACGCCTATCTACCCAATATACACTATCTACCCAAATATGATAAGTTCCCTTAAAGCTTTTCCAAGGCTTTTAAGAACTTCCTATCGTGAGATCTCCCTTCTCCAAGGTGAATCTCTTCAAGCTTGCTCCACAAGATATCTTCGCATTAACTCCGCCTTGGTCCGCAATTCATTTTTCAAGTCGCAATCCTCATCTTGACTTGTTCATCCGCATGTGCACTCTCGGTCGCAGACTCTGCTTCATTCGTTGATGTACTTGCGACTGTATCAGAACGTCCATCTGATCTTTGCATCTACACTTGTCTGCTCTGTCTTGCTCCACAAGAAACAAGAGATCATCTCTTTTTCGAGTGTAGCCACTCCTCTAAAATCTGGTCTCTCCTTATGAGTTGCCTGCTCCAGTCTTCTTTCACGATAAAAATGTTCACATATTATGACAGTAATAATGGATACAAGTGGAGGCTTCCTAAGAAATTACCTCATTCGATATGCTCTGTTGAATCCGAAATCGGTAACCCTAGGTTGGATATCAATTTCGATTGTGGATTTCTCAAAGAGACGATTAAGAAGGTGAATCGAAGAGTTTTATTGATGAGAGATCGATTTAGTTTGAAGAAGAACAAGGTTTGAACAAAGAATTGAGTAGTAAGAGCCCTAATTCTAGCTTGTCCTTCAAGTCTGTCTGCCCTCGTTTTCTTCCAATCTCCTTCTATTTATACGCCTTTCTTCTGTCGAAGTCGGTTTGATAAGGCCTCATGGGCCGACTTCGTTATGATGATGGGCCGAGTTCACACTTAAATGGGCCTATGTGGGTAGATGTAATCTATCCCCAACAATAAGTCCCCCCCCCCCAGTTCATCGAGTTGGCTACTCGGTGAATTTCGTTAACTGGGTGAATTTAAAGATGATCTCGGTCCATATTCTCGGCAAATTTGTAGTAGCTGGATTGTTTCCGATGTCTTCCTTCTTGAAGAATCGAACTCGATCCCGGTCTTTGTTCACTTCTCGCTTTTATTGGATCCTACCCATATGCCTCCCACTTCGCGCCACAAAGTAATGATTAATACTTTCGAGATTCGGAAGTAGTGGGACGCGTGTCATCATTAATAGGGTTCTAGACCTAATTATGACAACCGCTCATCTTCCGCACCGAGATACTTATAAAAGTCTCGCTCATCGCCACTTTCGCTTATTCTTCTGCTGCTCATTCCTTTGAAAGGTATTTCTCTCTGCCTTCTCTCTTCTTTCTCTCTATACATTTCGTTTTTCCGGTCAAAATGTCTTCCCCTCTTTGCCGGTGTTCTTTAAAAGGAAAGGCGGTTGCCACCGGTTCCGATTCGGAAAGCTCTGGTTTGCCGTTGATACGTAGACCAAGGACTATAATGCTCGGAGGAATGGACGATATGAGGCCAACTAGCACCGATCTGGCTTTGCTCGATAATACCGAACATGATCTCGTTAGGTATAGAATAGAACTAGAAGATCGAGAAACAACCGGTCATGTTCCTATAGATGACGCGGAGCAGGACGCTGAACCGGCCTCAGATCGGCCGACTACCCCTTGTGCGGACATCGACTCGTCGAGTAAGGATAAAAGTTCAGCCGAGAAGATTAACTTTGCTCTGGCCTACTTCCTTCCTATGCGGTGGACAGGAACCGACTTTGAGTTCGATGAAGAAATAGATCCAGAGCAAGAGCGAACACTTAGCGTCAAGAAGAACCAAAACTGGGTAAAATCATCTTCCAACCAGGTCTTCATTCAAGAGCGTGCGGAGACATCTTCCAAACGAACCCTCCTGCCGGGTTCTCCTTCCTTATCCCAGCTGAGCATCAACGACCATGGACTCCTCCAGCGGGGTATGCTACGGTATACGAGTCATGGTTCACAAACTGTTAGCTCTGGTGGCCGTTACCCAAGTTCCTAACAACGTACTGTCACCGGCGGAAAATCACTCTTGGGCAATACACTGCGAATGGGATCAGAATCATGGTTATCCTAACAGTTTTGGCTGCCGAGTTAGGGATAACAATGTCGGTTCGGTTCTTTGAAGAGCTCACAACACCGAGTATTACTGGCAGGACGAGATTCTTTTACGGGAAGATGGTCCCCAAATACAATGTGATTACCGGAAAACCATCTAAAGTCAACTTCTGGAGTATGGTTCGCAGTGGCAGGTCGGTGAGAACGACGATGGAATGGGATTGGAAGTAAGGTCGCAGTTTTCGTGCCGATGTTACTACGGCGAGAGCAATTTTTTCCAGGGTGGGATATCTCGTCTCTGCATCGGTAAGACGTTTACTGGTGTAGAAGATGGGGTGCTGTTCTCCGCGGTCTTCCTTTATTAGGATGCTGCTTACTGCTGAAGGAGAGACTGCGATGTAGAGATACAAAGTGTCGCCTGCGTCTGGTTTTGTCAATACCGGAGGAGTCGTTAAGTATTGTTTTAGGATTTGGTAAGTCCAAAACCGCAGAGATTTTTTTTGGATTTGCTTCGATTCCTCGTTTCGTGACGATGTAACCAAGAAATTCTCCTGAAGTAACTCCAAAGGTGCATTTTGCCGGGTTCAGTTTCATCCCGTACTTGTTTAAGGTATCGAAGCATTCAGATAGGTGTCGAACGTGGTCTTTGGCGACGAGTGATTTGACCAGCATGTCGTCAATGTATACTTCCATGGTGACTCCTAACTTGTCGACAAACATTTTATTAACGAGTCGTTGATAAGTAGCTCCTGCGTTCTTGAGTCCAAATGGCATAACTCGGTAACAGTATGTCCGCGGTCCGTGATGAATGATGTCTTCTCGCGATCGTCCGGGTGCATCATAATCTGATTGTAGCCTGAGAAGGCATCCATGAACGAAATGAGCTCATTTCCGGCCGTAGATTCCACGATCTGATCGATATGGGGTAAAGGGAAGCTGTCCTTAGGGCATGCCTTGTTTAGATCGGTGAAATCGATGCACACCCTCCATTTCCCATTCTTCTTTTTGACGACGACCGGGTTCGCGAGCCAATCTGGATATTTAACCTCGGCAATGGACCCCGCCCCTAAAAGTCTATCGACTTCGTCATTGACGGCTTTAGCTCTTTCAGAACCGAGCTTTCGACGCTTCTTCTTGATGGGTTTGTATGTTGGGTCGACGTTGAGTCGATGTGACGTAACAGCCGGGTCAATACCAGGCATGTCGGCTGTCGTCCAGGCAAACGTTGATTTGTTTGCCCGGAGGAAGGTGGTCAATTCGATGGATAGGGCGTCGCTTAGGTCAGAGCCAATTCCCACGGTTCTCTCGGGATAATCAGGATCGATACCGACTTGGACTGTCTCCTCTATTTGTGGAGACGGCTTTTTATCTGGCTCGACGATAAAAGCGTCCTGTTGGCTTTTGAGATCGGAGATCAACATGCTTCGTGTGAGGCGTTGATTCCCTTTTAATGTGAAGACGGTACCTTCCTTGGTGAGAAATTTGATGCATTGGTGGTATGTTGACGGGATTGCTTTCATCATGTGAAGCCATGGGGTGCCTAGGATCGCGTTATACTGCGTTTTGGTGTCGATGACGGAGAATTTAACAAGTTTATTTACTCCCCCGGCAAAGACGTTAAGGCAGATGGTTCCCAATAAGGAGGTCGATGAACCGTTGAAACCGGTAAGGGCTCTCGATGATGGCTTGATATCGTTCAGATCTACCAACATTCTTTCCAAGGTCTGTCGGAATATTAGATCGACCGAACTTCCAGTGTCGATGAGTATACGTGTGACCTCGCATGTACCAATTTGCAACTCGACTAGCAGTGGGTCGTTGTGTGGCTGATCTATATCGACGAGATCTCCTTCTGAAAAGGTTACAGAAGTTTCTCCTTCATGCTTTTTCGGCCATCGCCAGGCAGTTGTGGCTCTGCGTTGGTATTCTTTTATTGATTTCACAGAATCGTTGCATAGGGGCGATCCGCCACGAATTACGTTAATTCGGCGAAAGACACTGGGACGCTTGTCAGAGAGTGTCGTCCGTAGGTCAGGAGTTGCGATACCCGTCTTAGTCAAAAGTTTGTTTCAGAGATCGTCTCCCGGAATCACTGGTTTCTTGATTTGTGAGTGAGGATCTCGCAGTTTGCGTGTGGAACGAACATGTACCAAGTGATCTCGGAGGTCGTAGCTATCGTTGCCTTTGGTTGATTCTGATTTTTGATCCTGTGGGGGGGGGGGGGGACTGTCGCAACTCGGTCATAGAACGCTTGCGTTGAAGATGATCTCGTAGATCCTGGTTGTCTCCGTTCTCAGGAGGCCCCAATTTCTTTCTTCAAAGAAGGATATCTCGCAGGTCGATCGTAGGGCGCCTGTGCTGGAGATGATCTCGGAGATCAGAGCAATCCTTGTTTTCCATAGCACAGGAAGGTAAGTGGGTTTCTGAGATAACGTTGATCCGCCGAGCTACTTGTGGTCTTTCGTCCTCCGTATCGGTATCGTCGCGATGTCGGGGTGGAGCGGCCGCATCCTGATCATCGGGGTGAACCGCTTGGTTGGATTCCTGTTTTTTGGCACCAGCTTGTCGGTTCTTTGTCCAGCTCCCTTTCTTTCGGTTCTGTTTCGACTTCGGTGGATCGGGCGTGACGGCACCGTTTTTGAATGCTGAGAATAGGGCTTCTGCGAGTTGCTTGCATTCTTTAGTGTCGTGGCCTTTGGCCTTATGGTAAGTGCAGAATTTGGTCTCGTCGTATGTTAAGGGCTTCCCATCGAGGGTTCTGTCCCATACATTCCATGGTCGATCGGTTTTCGATGTGGAGGGAGATGCATCGGGTTCCTCGGTTGCCGAGAAGACTTTTCCTTTCTTTTCGTTAGGCTGATGCTGACGAAGTTCCTGGTAAGTCGTCGTTGCTTTTGGCATTAACTGAGCCTTCAATGCGTTCTGTTTTGCGGTATAGGCAGCATTATCCTCCTCCATCCGAATGAAGCAATTCGCTCGGTGGAGTGCATCTTCTAGGGAGATTGTACTATTCGTATAGAGGTCAGATCGGAAATACGACCTAATCCATAACGCATTGCGTAAAGCCTCCACTGCCGTCTTGTCTGGGACATCGACTTTGGAGACGAGGTTCTTGAACCGTTCCATGAAGTCGTGGAGGGATTCCTTCTGTCCCTGAGAGATCTTCCATAAGTCGGTTGCTGATGCCCCTTGGCGAATATACATGGAGTAATGTTTGAGGAACTCGGTAGAAAGTTCTTTAAAGGTGCTGATTGAATCTGCAGTTAACCGGGAAAACCAGGTAAAGACGGGTCCTGCCAAACTTTCAACAAAGAGTTGGCAATAGCCGGCATCTCGTTCTTCTGCGGAGAAATAGGCCCGTCCCATAGCAATATTAAAACTGGTCATATGGTCACTGGGGTCAGAATCTCCGCGGAAAGAAGGTACTCGGAGTTTGTCCTGATGCCGTACTCGGACGTCGGTTATCTTCTTGGTGAAGGGAGTTTTTTGAGTTGCTTCCAGGACTCGATCGATTTCAGGTGCGAAACTCGTGGCTTGATGGATTTTTGACGACATATCTTTAATCGTTCCTTGAAGACGTAGAAGTTCTTCGTTGGTCGCTTGATCGGCTGCCTGATTTTGCATCATCGTCTGGAACAAACGTCTCCGGGCGGTATCCGGATCTTGATCGTCTGCTTGTGCTGGAGGTAGACAAGCAGCGGCGATTGTCTCGAGACTTTCTTGAGTCGCCTTATTAGTGGCATCTTGTTGATCGAGTCTTTGAACGACGGCGGCGAGAGAGGCCAAGACGGCGTTCAGGTCGACGGGCTGTTGACCTACTTGGTTTGTTGGCGATCCTGTCATCGTTCTGATCGATGTTCTTGATCGTTGTTCTTTGAAGGTCCCCACAGATGGCACCAATTGTTGAATCCGAAATCGGTAACTCTAGGTTGGATATCGATTTCGATTGTGGATTTCTCAAAGAGACGATTAAAAAGGTGAATCGAAGAGTTTTATTGATGAAAGATCGATTTAGTTTGAAGAAGAACAAGGTTTGAACAAAGAATTGAGTAGTAAGAGCCCTAATTCTAGCTTGTCCTTCAAGTCTGTCTGCCCTCGTTTTCTTCCAATCTCCTTCTATTTATACGCCTTTCCTCTGTCGAAGTCGGTTTGATAAGGCCTCATGGGTCGACTTCGTTATGATGATGGGCCGAGTTTACACTTAAATGGGCCTATGTGGGTAGATGTAATCTATCCCCAACATGCTCTGCAAGCTACAATTCATACTCTTTTATAGACAACATGGTGCCAACCAAACAACAGCAAGAGACCTCGGGAAATTTCTTGATCGTCAAGTCAGGAATCGTTGTCTCTCATTCCACAAATTGGGATACAAA
Source organism: Sinapis alba (assembly GCA_012274485.2). Classification (NCBI taxonomy): domain Eukaryota; kingdom Viridiplantae; phylum Streptophyta; class Magnoliopsida; order Brassicales; family Brassicaceae; genus Sinapis; species Sinapis alba. Next base: position 68,989 of record MU106533.1, read on the forward strand.
AATTAGGCAGAAGGATTATCAGTGTGTCTTGCCACAAGGTGATTTTTTTTTTTTTTTACAGATAATGTTCCTTTCAAAAACATGTTGCAATATATTCAAAAAAGCAGCTCTAGTTCCAGTTTTTCTGCCTTCTCTTCGTCCATTCTGAATCATGCATACAAACAAATCTGGTTAAAACATGTTTTACGTCCCATGGGATTCGATAGGAACCTTAAGGTGTACAATCTCCAGCTCATCTCTCCATGTATATAGATATAGAGTCAAATTTACTCCAACACATTCTATTTCTCCCTCGGAAATAAAAAATATTATTTTATTCTTTACATATAGGGAATAAATAACATTTTCTAATTTTATTCTAAATATAAGGAAATATACGTTGAAATAGCAAAATATGTGGAGATGGTCTTACACAACAAGAGTATAACAACATAACCAAAGAGGAGAAAATGGATCAAGAATCCACAAGAACTAAATCAAGATTTATCTATTCTCCAGTACTCCAAAGTGCAATTGTGAAAACCGTATACAAGAACCATAATGTTTTAACATTGTTATACTAGCGAGTAATACTTAATAAACCTCGAACATAGACTGCTACAAATTGATAACAAAGAAACGATTCTAAGCTACAGACGGAATTGCTGAAATAAAAGGAAAGGAAGAAGATACCTGATAGAGCAGAAATGTCGGGGCCATGAGGTCTTTCTTCGAGAAGATGGGGCTTCCGCAAAGCTCTCGAAGCCTCTTTCATGGACCTGGGAGAAGTTCTGATTGTTAGGTTGTTAAGAAACTCAGAATATACATGCGGTAATCATGTGTAACCCTCAGATATAAGAGCACGTCTATGCACATTCATGTGCAACTCTATATATATATTCAATGTGTAACCTTGATTCAATTGTCAATACTGTCAAGAGATACAGTTGATATGAATTGTTTCTCTTGTGTATTGCTCTGAGGTCTTACGACCAGTACATATACATACACGTTTGTGACCTAGCTTCCCACAAGTAAGGAAGATTACAACTAAGGCAATATCAATATACACAATATCACAATCTATATATATGGCAAGATATGGGATACGTATCCATAACACCCCCTCAAGCTGGAGCATGCAGATTACAAATGCCCAGCTTGCCAATGAATGCTTCAAACTCGCGACTCCCTAAGGCCTTGGAAAAAATATCTGCCAATTGGTTTCGAGTAGAGACATGTCGAGTGATGATAGTACCTCTAGTGATCTCATCTCGCACAAAATGGCAATCTGTTTCCACATGCTTCGTCCTCTCGTGGAAAACCGGATTAGCACTTATGTGTATCGCAGCTTGATTGTCGCAAAACAGAGGAATTGGTGCAGTAATCTTAATTCCAAGTGCTTTCAGTAAACCGCGGAGCCATAAGATCTCTTTTAATGTAAAAGCCATGGCTCTATATTCTGATTCCGCCGAGGATAGTGACACTGTCGGTTGCTTCTTAGTCTTCCAAGATATTGGAGAGTCTCCAAGTTGAATAAACCAACCAGTGAGGGAGCGATGTGTGAGGGGGCATGCTGCCCAGTCTGCATCACACCAGGTTGTAAGTTTAAGTTCGGTGTGTGCGCGCAACAGTATGCCCTGTCCGGGATTGCCTTTTAGATAGCGAACTACTCTTAGCGCAGCCTCCCAATGACCTTTCTGTGGCTTGTGCATAAACTGTGACAGAATGTGAATAGCATAGGACAGGTCAGGACGAGTATTACTCAGGTAGATAAGCTTTCCCACGAGTCGACGATAAGCTGCAACGTCAGTAAGCATCTCACTTTCATCCAGCGCTAGGCGATGATTCTGATCAAGCGGAAATGCAGCAGGTCGTGCTCCCAAGAGGCCTGTTTCTTTGAGGATATCAAGCACATACTTTCATTGACATAAGTAGATTCCTGATGGACTTCGAGCAACTTCAATTCCGAGAAAATATTTGGAGATTCCCAAGTCCTTCATATGAAAGCATTGACTTAAGTATGTCTTGAAAGTCTGAATAAGTGTGAGTGTGCTTCCTGTGATGATTAAATCATCGACGTAGATCAGAACATTCAGATCACCACCTTCTCTTTCCATTGTGAACAGGGAGTAGTCAGACAGACACTGAACAAAACCATATTCCAAGAGAGCCAAAGTCAATTTCTCAAACCAACAACGAGGAGCTTGTTTAAGACCGTATAACGATTTCCGTAACTTGCACACCTGATCTTTCCCAGCAGCTCGATATCCCAGTGGTAATCTCATATAGACCTCTTCTTTGAGATCACCGTGGAGGAATGCATTATGAACGTCCATTTGGTGAACTTCCCAGTCAAGCGAAGCCGCTTGTTGTAGGAAACTTCGTACCGTTGTCATTTTGGCCACCAGAGCAAAAGTTTCATTATAGTCATCTCCTTCTACCTGCTTATTTCCACACACGACGAGTCTGGATTTTCTTCGCTCAAGAGTGCCATCAGATCTAAACTTCAGTCTGAATACCCATTTGCAAGCCAAAGTACGTTTTCCTTTTGGCAGTGTGAAAATGTCCCATGTACCGCTCTCTTCTAACGCATCAATCTCATCTCGTGAAGATGCTCTCCAGTGCTCATCTTCCATTGCTTCCTTGAAGTTTCGCGGTTCATACGCAAGAGTGATAGCCGCAAGAAACTGACAGTGATTGTCTGAGAAGACTGAGTAGTCTACATAAGTCGAGATGGAGTAGAGAGATGCAGTGGAAGAATTTTCTGTAATAACTGTATTTAGGAAGTAGTCATTGAGCTTTGTCGGCAAGGTTCTTTGTCTGTGACCCCAACCAAGTTGAATCTCAGGGCTCTCTGCACTGATCTCTGGTGTCTGTTGAACAGAGACAAGTCGATCATCAGCGGAAGGAGTATTTTGCTCTGGTTCTTCATCGGAATCATCTTTGTCTTGTCTGTCATGAGCAACCTCAGAAGTTCTATGATCGATGTTCTCATCATGATCCTGATTTGGAGCCGGATCCTCTACTTGTGTCGCTGAAAAATCTGAGTGTTCTGCTTCTGAGATAGTGTCAGGAACCAAAGATGTAGTTGGTGGAACTCGTGTTTCAAAGACATCTTCCAACTCAGGAAGTGAAGAATTCGGGGTTTGGTTGACAGTCACTGCAGGTTCCGTATGGTGAGGCGTGGACTCTGCAAACGGAAACTCGTCTTCGAAGAGCACAATGTCTCGAGAATAAAAGATTTTCTTTGTGTCCAGATTATAAACTCTCCAGCCTTTCTTCCCATTTGGATAACCCAAGAACACACATTTTACACTTCGAGAAGCAAACTTATCTCCTTTGTGGTTTTGATTATGCGCATAACAGAGACAGCCATATACTCGCAGGTGATGAAGTGGTGGTGGCCAATTGTACAGCTTCTCAAATGGAGTCTTTCCGTCCAGAAGAGAAGTAGGTGTACGGTTAATCAAATAAGCTGCTGTCAGTATGCATTCACCCCAGAACTCCAGAGGCAATGATGCTTGAAATCGCAGAGCTCTAGCGACATTCAAGATATGTCGATATTTCCTTTCAGCTTGACCATTTTGTTGTGGTGTACCTACACACGAGGTCTCATGTGTAATACCCTTTTCACGGAAATAGCTTGATAAGCAAACAAATTCAGTGCCATTATCACTTCTCATGATCTTTACCTTCGTCATAAATTGTGTTTCAACCATAGCAATGAACTCTTTCAGTGTTCGTGAGACATCTTGCTTGGTTGGCAACATATACAACCACACACTTCTAGTATAGTCGTCTACCAGAGTGAGAAAGTAACGTGCACCACAATGAGACTGAGTTCTATAAGGTCCCCACAAATCGCAGTGAACCAATTCAAATGAAACTGCAGTTTTATTAGAGCTTGTAGGAAAAACAGATCGAGTTTGCTTAGCGCGGACATAAACTTCACATGCTTTTTTTGATTGCAACTCCTTATTACTAGAAAAAGCCGAAATAGATAGTAAATCTAAAACTCTAGACGAAGGATGACCTAGACGATGGTGCCAGACATCTCTAGATACTGAATCCACACGTTGTACGGCTCCAGCAAACTCCATCCTACGCAGAAAATACAAGCCATTAACCGCCTCAGCCACTCCAATCAGCGTCCTGGTAATGCGGTCCTGAATCAAACAAAGTTTATCAGTAATCTGAAATACACTCTGACTTTCGCGATTCAGCTGAGAGACAGAGATCAAATGATATTGCAATCCATCAACCAGAAGCACATTCTGCAGGACAAGATCAGACCCGAAGACTACTTGTCCCTGTTTCGAAGCAGAGCTAAATCTCCCATCAGGCAATTTTATTGGCAGTGTACATATGCCTTGAATATCAGACAAGAAACCCACTGAGCTAGTCATATGATTCGTTGCTCCTGAGTCGACAATCCAAGAGTCCATAGGAGACATACCTGTTAACGCTGATGATGGCTGCTGTTTGCGTTCATTCAACAGGTTGACCAGTGTATGCCACTGCTCATCATTCAGTCCAGTAAGACCCACTCTATCCTGTGCCGTGATCATATTAGTCGCCTGTGTGGTATGCGCAGCAGCAGAAACCTGTACCGCGTTTGCTCTAGGAGGTTCAACACGGCTCTGCAATGATCCAGAGCCTGTTCCAGCGCTGAGTCCACGACCCATGTTTTGACGGCCCTTAGGACGATCACCCCACCATTATGGATATCCCAGAGTGCGAAAGCATCCGTCTGCGAGATGCCCTTTTCTTCCACAGCTCGTACACAGCATTTTGGCTCTTTCTTCTCGCAAAATAAAGAGTCGAGGACCTCCACTGCTCTGACTTGTTCTCACTGCGCACGCCATCGTATCCACTTTGTCATTCAAAATATGAGAGGTATGCTTTGCATCTTCATCTTGCAAAAGCACACTGTAAGCTTCATCTAATGTTGGCAGAGGGTCTCGTGATAACAAGTTCGATTTCACTGAGCCATAGAGTGATTCATCAAGGCCTTTCCGGAACTCGTGAATTTTATACTCTTCACGTTCTTTCTCCATGTTCACTCCTATTGGACAAGCGCAAGTTTTGGACTGTCTAAAATCGGACAGAGAAGTCCACAACTTCATGAGCTTTCCATAGTATTCCTCAATAGACGACCCTTGTTGCCTACACGTCGCGAGCTCCGCCTTGATCCGTTGGAATCGCTGACTGTTCTTCACTGAGTATCGACAGCGTATGTGTTCCCAGTAGTCATTCGCGATCTCCATGTGAGAGAGATTTGACCTCACCACCTCTGCAATCGGGAGCTTGATCCAAGACAAAACCAACGCATTGTTTGTCCACCAATCCTCCAAATCTTCGGAGTCTTCACTCATTTGTGAGATGGTTCCATCCACAAACCCAAACTTATTTCTTGCCTTGAGAGCCATACGCAGATTACCAGCCCACTCATTGTAGTTCGTCCTGTTCAGAAACGGCTGAGAAATCAGTGAACCAGGATTGTCGCTTGAGGACAAGTCGTATGGCGATATGGTCCTTCTTTGAATCTCAACATGTTGTCTTCCTCCGGTATGAGCCTTGGTCGTAGAGCTCACACCAGATTCATCATTTCTCCCATCATTGCTTCCCATCGTGACAGATCTATCTTCGTATTAAACTAGATTGTCGTAAGAAAATTCGAACAGCAGAATCGTATTACTGCTTTGATACCATGTCAAGAGATACAGTTGATATGAGTTGTTTCTCTTGTGTATTGCTCTGAGGTCTTACGACCAGTATATATACATACACGTTTGTGACCTAGCTTCCCACAAGTAAGGAAGATTACAACTAAGGCAATATCAATATACACAATATCACAATCTGTATATATGGCAAGATATGGGATATGTATCCATAACAAATACTCAACACACTCATATGGTATCAGAGCTTCGATCTGATTAAATCTAAAATATGGTTTTCTTTTTCACGCACTTTATGGTCTCCCAACAATCATCTGTATCTTCAGCCACACCTTACTCGGAATCCTAGTGATCCTCAAAACCTGATGCACTTAGTTAACATGAGTATTGTGACTAGACTCACAGCCTCAAAAACATCACGTGGGGCCTACAGGTGTCTCTATTTTGATGGTCACGGCCTACAACAGTTTGTCTTAAGTAATATTGTTCCTCTTTGATATGGCATAGATTCTCAAAATGGCTGCAAGTGTAGGAAGTCACTATCTGAGCTTACAACAATATGAAGGATTCTTTCAGAGGAGCATCAACTATGTTGACCCCTACTATCAGGCTAACTGGCCGCAACTAGGAGTTATCATATTGAAGTCATGATGGATCAGCTTGTTGATGCCCATGAGAAAATGGTGAATGATTTGAGGAGAAAGCTGGATGCAACACTCAGTTAAACAACATCATCGGATGGGTGAGTAACTGTCTGGAGTGTTTGGAAATTTGTGTAAATCAGATCATTGTTACTGTGAATAGGTTGAGAGAAAGAAGATCCACGAGGTGATGAAGCAATAAGGAGTTTTATGTGTACATGGTTCAAAATGTCTGACGAATATGTTGAGACTTATTTTCCAACAAGTTCTCATTTTCCTAAGAACTAGTCAATAACTTCAAAACATCAAGGTAAAGACTATTAACAAACACTGAGTGGGAGGCAACCCACTATAGATAAAGAAAAATTAATTAGTTAAAAAAAGATTTGAGGAAGACAGGTTGATCAATGGCTTTGATCGACGACCGTCCAGCGTTGATCGACAGGTTTTCATCTGAGCGTTGACCGGCAGTTAAGTGCGTCGCTCAACGCCTAACGCAGACAGCAGGTATACTCAATTTTCTTTATTCAACTTTTACAGTTTTCTTTATCTATTTTGCCAACCTCGAGCTGAATAACATTGGGGACAGTGTTGTTTAAGTCTATAGGATATGTCTACTGATAATGTTTTTTGTTTTGAGTGTCAGTTAATTGTTATATTGAGTCAAAATAAAGTCAGTTTGGGATGATGAACTTTTTCCTGGAACAAACCACCTAACTATTCTTTAAGCACCATTCTGAGTTGCTGATGGCAGGATGTATTGAGTGGAAATGTGAAAGCAGATCAGAATGCATGTGTATTCAGAAACATGCTGGGGTAAGGGTACATGCGTCCTTTGATCGATAGTCCCAAGATAAAGCTTACACTGTCATATTTCAGAAATGAGGTTAGTAGAGGGGTATGTTAGACTGTATCTGGTGAGTTGTGGTGTGGCAATGTGATATAACATGGTTCTTACCACCTTTTGACAATGGTATAAATCCTATTTAGAGTCTATTTTCTATATGTTTGGATTCATTTTAGAGTCTTTCAAGTTTTAAGTACATTTTTGGATACTTTGGAGATTCTAGAGTTATTTATGATGCAGAACTGCAAAGATGCATTAGACTTTTAGCTATAGATGGAGAATATCCCAGAGTGAGATTGAGATTATATTTTGACACAAGATAGATATTTGAGCTAAGTTTCCAATTCCCTCGGTTTGATGTCAATCAAGATCATATGTCAAAAGTTATGATCATTTTACGGATGAGTGATCCGTTTGACGCGGGAAGAGGAAGCTATCGAGAATCAAATAATGTTGAAAGACACTAGAAGAGTGTCGATCGACACTCCCCCTAATTCATGCCCGACGAGTTATAATGAAGACTCAAAAATTGTAGTATTGGCTCAAAAATTCCTCTTATATACAAAAGAGCCCATAACGTGTTTTAGACCATATATAATGTTTTCAAAGACATTGTTGACGGCTAGACTTTCTTCTATGCTTTGTTTTTAGATTGGAGATAATAGAAGAACTCCTTTAGAGTTTTCTTGGAACTCATGTTGCCTATTGTTTGTAATATCTATTCATATTATGATTGGTGTTTCTGCAATCATTTATGAGTAGATCTCTTGTTAGGCTTAGGGTTTTCTAGGGTTCTGATAAACTTTGGAAATATAAAACTGCTAGGGTATTATATTGCATCCTTCACATGATTGTTCTTATTGCTTGTTTCTAGACAACTTAACTATATAAACTTGATCATAGGATAGTTGGGACAGAATCCTGGTGAGCTAGGTTGATAAATACAAACAACAATTGGTTTAGAAAATTAGTGAACATATTGTACTGAACATTAATACTAGTCTTGAATTATTTGAATTCACATACGAGAGTTGGAACTCTAAGATTTAGACATCTGATTAGACTCGCAGCGAAAGCTGGATATCTTACTAATCGAATTCAAGTTCTAGGATCAAATCCTTAGCATCTATAGATTTGAGTTATGATAACCTGAATGAAACCCTAAGTCTTACGCTTTTTCCGTATATCTCACAACTGATTTTATTATTTTATTTACTGCTTTTAATATTGCTTGCCTAGATTAATCTTGATATTTACAGTCTATTGTCTGATCCAGGCTCTATGTGGATTTGACCCCTAATTGTTGCAATCAATTTCTTATTTGAGAGAGTTGCTCTAGTGTAATTTGAACACATCAAATTTAGTGTTGTTGCCGGGGAATGTTTGATTCACCATTAGACTTTGTGAAAAGATTTTCTCTAGGTTTTTCTTTTTAGTATACTTATTATCTCTTCCTATAAGTACCAAAAGCAACAAGGAGAAAGGGATCTCAATCCAATAGCTACTTGTTGGGGATAAATTACATCTACCCAATATAGGGCCATTGAGACGGGATCTCGGCCCAAGAATAGGATCAAAGTCGGCCCACGAGACCTATAACCGACTTTAGGCGTCAAGCTGGCGCATATATAAAAAGGAGGGTTGAGCCATGAAGGACATTCACACACACGAACTCAGCAGCTAGAACTAGAGTTTATCATATAACTTGTTCTTGATGTATCGTTCATCAAACTCTTCAACTTTATTCAATAAACGACTTTGATCTGCTCTAAACTCGCCTCTGTAATAACCTAACATCAAAATCGTACTACCGATCTAGGTATACCGATTTCATATTCAAACAATTGTCGCCGTCTGTGGGGAGTTAAGACAGTAGCGATCAAAGCAACGATCAAACGATGACGGGATTTCCAACAAATCAAGCAGGCCAACAACCAGTTGACCTCAATGCAGTCTTGGCATCTCTCGCCACCGAGGTACAACGACTCGATCAACAAGATGCCACAAACAAGGACACACATGAATATTTAGACGAAATCGCCGCCGCGTGCATACCACCAGACGACCAAGATCCTGAAACAGCTAGGCGACGTTTGTTTGAAACCGCGGCGCGAGACCAAGCAGCCGATCACGCAACCAATGAAGAACTCCTCCACCTGCGAGGGACAATTCAAGACATGTCGTCTCGGATCCATCAAGCGACAAGTTTCACACCAGAGATCAACCGAGTCTTGGATGCAACTCAGAAAACTCCCTTTACCTAGAAGATCACCGACGTCCGAGTCCGACATCAAGAAAAGCTCAGAATCCCATCCTTCTGCGGCAACTCCGACCCCAGAGACCACATGACCAGTTTCAAAATCGCCATGGGCTGAGCTCACTTCTCAAAAGAGGAACGAGATGCCGGTTTTTGCCAGCTTTTCGTCAAGAACCTGACTGGACCATATCTCACTTGGTTCTCTCGTTTATCGGTGAACTCCATCAACACCTCAAAGAACTCTCTACTGAGTTCCTCAAACACTACTCAATGTACATCCGAAAGGGAGCTTCAGCGACATACCTCTGGAAGATATCCCAGGGACAAAAGGAGACTCTCCACGAATTCATGGAAAGATTCAAAAACATAGTTTCAAAAGTTGACGTTCCCGACTTTACCGCAGTCGAGGCACTACGCAACACGCTGTGGATCAAATCATCTTTCCGGTCCGACCTCTATACGAATAGCACCATCACCCTCAAAGACGCCCTTCCAGAGCAAACTGCTTCATCCGCATGGAGGAGGACAACGCAGCTCATGTCGCAAAGCAAAACGCATTCAAGCTCCAATTATACCTGAATACGACAACCAATTACTAGGAACCTCGCCAGCACCAGCTGAAGAAGTAGGAGCCACTTCTATCTTGGCGCCATCTGAGCTACCATGGAATGTATGGGATTGAACCCTCGAAGGCAAACCTCTGTCTTACGATGATAAAAAGTTCTGCACTTACCACAAGTCCAAGGGTCACAGTACCAAGGAATGCAAACAGCTCGCCGAGGCCTTATACTCGTCGTTCAAGAATGGGGTCGTCACACCCGACCCACCGAAAATCATGCCCAGCAAAAAGAAGGATAGATGGATCAAAACCCGACAAACACATGCCAAAGAGCATGAGCCGGACCAGGTAGTTCACCCTGACGATCAGGACGCCTCTGCTCCACCTCGGCATAGATACGATACCGACACAGAGGACGAGCGACCTCAAATCGCTCGACGGATCAACCTCTTCTCAGCACAACCTTCGACGTTTTCTTCCGAAGATAGCCATAACTGAAGTCCTCAAGAGAAGGTAGCAGACCTCCGAGAACGTCTCCAACACACACGCTTGACAACCGACCTGAGAGACACTCTCCACAGAAAGAAGCCATACCTCTCGGACGATGACCTCCATCGAACACTCATACCCAAGACAGACACAGTCACGCCTGATCTTCGAAAGTAACTGTCTAATAAACGTCCCAGCATTTTTTGACGAATTAATGCCATCCTCAGTGGTTCGCCCCTATGCAACGACTCCGTGAAAGCAATCAAAGAATACCAACGCAAAGCAGTAACTGCCCAGCGATGGCCGACCAAGCACAAAGGAAAGATACCAATCATGTTCTCGGACAACGATTTAACCGACATAGACCAACCGCACAATGATCCCCTGTTGGTCGAACTACAGATCGGCACTTGCGAGGTCACTCGTGTTCTTATCGACACTGGAAGTTCAGTCGATCTCAATCTTTCGACAAACCCTGATAAAAATGATGGTGGACCACAAAGACATCAAGCCCTCATCAAGAGCACTTACCGGCTTCAACGGATCGTCAACGCAGCTCCTAGGCACTATCCGGCTCAACGTTTTCATCAGAGGAGTGAGTAAGCTTGTCAAATTTTCTGTGGTCTATACAAAAACCCAATACAACGCGATCTTGGGTACACTCTGGCTTCACATGATGAAGGCGGTTCCATCAACATACTATCAATGTGTTAAATTCCCAACCAGGGAAGGAACCGTTTTCACACTCAAAGGCAACCAACGTCTTGCAAGGAGCATGCTAATCTCCGACTTCAAAAACCAGCAAGTCGCCTTCCTCATCGAACAAGAAAAGAAGCTGACACCACAGAAAGAGGAAACTATTCAAGTCGGGATCGATGCAGAGAATCCAAATAGGACTGTCGGTATAGGCTCTGAACTTAGCAATGAGATGGCCACGAACTAACAAAGTTCCTCAGTGCGAACAAAGTAACTTTCGCTTGGACCACCGCCGACATGCCCGGTATCAATCCAGCCATAACAGCTCACGGACTAAACGTCAACCCAACGTACAAATCGATCAAGCATAAACGGCGTAAACTTGGTCCCGAGAGAGCAAAAGCCGTAAACGACGAGGTAGATAGACTTCTCGGAGCTGGATCCACCGTAGAAGTCAAGTATCCAGATTGGCTAGACAACCCAGTCATCGTCAAAAAGTAGAACGGAGAGTGGAGAGTATGCATCGACTTCACCGACTTAAACAAAGCATGTTCGAAAGACAATTTTCCCTTGCATCACATCAATCAGATGGTCGAATCCACAGCTGGAAACGAGCTGCTCTTCATTATGGACGCCTTCTCGGGCTACAATTAAATCATGATGCACCCAGACGATCGAGAGAAGACTTCATTCATCACTGATCGCGACACGTATTGTTATCGAGTGATGCCATTCGGGCTCAATAACGCAGGAGCAACTTACCAGCGTCTCGTCAACAAGATGTTCGCCGACAAACTAAGAGTAACCATGGAAGTTTATATCGGCGACATGCTCGTCAAGTCACTCATTGCCAAAGAACACATCGGACACCTTGCTGAGTGCTTTGACACCCTCAACAAATACATAATGAAACTTAACCCGGCAAAATGTACTTTCGGAGTCACTTTCAGTGAATTCCTCGGTTACATCATCACGCAACGAGGTATCAAAGCAAATATGAAACAGATCTTGGCGGTCCTAGACCTGCCAAGCCCCAAGACACCTCGGAAAATCCAATGCCTCACCGGACGAGTTGCAGCCCTCAACAGGTTTATCTCACGATCTACCGAGAAGTGTCTCCCATTTTACGAATTGCTGCGAGGAAACAAGAGATTCCTATGGGACTAGAAATTCGAGAAAGCGTTCTTCGAGTCGAAGCAATACCTGACGACACCTCCAGTACTAGCAAAACAAGACACATGCGACACTCTATACCTCTATATCGCTGTCTCTCCATCGGCCGTCAGCAGTGTTCTAATCAAAGAAGACCGAGGTGAACAACACCCCATATTCTATGTCAGAAAGTGCCTAACTGATGCCAAAACCAGGTAACCAACACTCGAGAGAATGGCTCTCGCCGTCGTGACATCGGCTAGGAAGCTCCGACCCTACTTCCAATTTCATTCCATCGTCATACTCACTGATTTGCCTTTCCAAACCATATTACAAAATTTGAACGAGTCTGGAAGACTATCCAAGTGGGCGATCGAACTCAGCGAGTACGACATCACCTATAAAAGCAGGCCAGCGATTAAGGCACAAGTTTTTGCCACTTCATGGTCGAAATCCGTCCAGACCTAGAAGCTGATCTCGACATCCAAGTAAAGAGCTGGATCTTGCACGTTGAGGGAGCATCTTCCAACAAAGGATCAGGAATATGCGTACATCTCCAATCACCCACTGGAGAGCTCATCAAACAGTTCTTCCGACTTGGCTTTGCAGCTTCTAAAAATCGAGAAAAATGGAATATTTCCGCGAAGAGATAAACTTGGGCCCAAAGGCAAAAGAGGAAAAGAGCGACTGACCATGAAGACATATATAAGGGGATCTAAAGCAAGGAGCACAGACGATTCTTAAGACTCTTAGAACACTCTACACTTAGAAACCTTAGGCTTTATTCTCGACAATTGTGGTTTCTATGACTTGCACTCATACTAAATGAACTACCCCAGGCAGTTCGATATCTTGTTCCACTCTCTCTCTAATTGAACTACATTCAACTTGATCCTCGAAAGAGGTACGTAGGCTTCCTTTCGTAAGGTCCAGTCCCAAATCCAATCCAACCTTTTTCACATCTCTTTCGTCTATTGCTAATCGAGTTGCAGCTCACATCATTTTTTTTTGACATAGCTGGCTATGCTAGCTAACTTAGCTAGGGTTTTGCTGCATTTGTTATATAATTTCCTTTGTAATCCCGTTTCCATACAAGCTTTCTTTACGCTTTTGTCTATGGAACGCTCATACGCAAATTCAAAAAAAAGATCTACTTTTTTTTAAATTCGTTTTGTTATCTTTACATATTTTCCACATTTATTTGGTTACTTGTCGTCGGCTCTTGCAGAGAATCTGGACCTCAAGGAAAGTAGGATTCTGTTTACTTTCCTCTGTTCATTAAAATCGACAGTGTCAATTTCGGTTCTCACAGTTTGGCGCTAGAAGGAGGGCGGAACGGATTACTCTAACTCACGGCCGCAAAATGCTTGATCGAAGCAATGTCTGGGAATATGAACGCTGGTAAAACAACTCCAGCAACGACTGCTCCTATGGCCAACGCTTACACAAACGCCACAGTGCTCAAGAAAGTTAAAAACATAGTCGCGACTTTTCGCCACAGGAAGAGCACAAACACGAGCTCGCAATTTCTTTCTCTAGACAGAAAGGGCAACAATAAAATCTATCAAATCCCGTAGAATTCGTCTCATTACCAAGTTGGGGAAATCACAACGAGTTGGGTTTGACCAAGAAACGTTTTCCGAGAACTTCTCAGAAAAATAAACTTGTTGTCCTCGATATCACGGAGAAATCCTAGATTACTCGCGGAATAGAAGCACGCAAATCGGGTTGCCAATTCCCCACTGCCGTACTTCTTCCGAATAACTTTGGAAAAAATGGAGTTGATTTCTATGAAACCACTCAAAACCTAAAACGGTTAACGACGACTAAACAAAGCAAAAACGTGAGAATGTATCCCTCACTGCTAAAACACTTTCTGAAACCTAAAATTTTGCGTCGCTGTGGACTCTCCACTTTTGTCCACTAAGCTTACTTCAAAAACACTATTCAAAACTCCTTCGGATCAATCCTACGGAAATGAGAAAGTTTCCAATTAAGTTTATTCACAAACATTAAGCTCACCACAGCGAGAGTTTCTAATATTAAATCTCGGAAACAGGACTGGCAGAACAGCCGCAAAACATGTGTTTTCTGAAAAATGGCTGGCTCTCATAGAGCCAAACTCGATAACATTTTACAGAATAACTTTCGTAAAACTATAGTCAACAATATTTCACGAGAAAACTTTCGTGAAATTAAACTCGACGATATTTTACGAAACAATTTTCGTAAAACAAAACTCGATGACATTTTACAAAACCGCTTTCGTAAAATTAACTCGACAACTGTTTGCATGATAACTTTCATAAAATAAAAGCTCGGCAATGTTTTAGGAAACTACTTTAATAACTCAACAATATTTTACGAAACAGCTTTCGTATAATTAACTCGACAACAGTTTGTGGAATAACTTTCGTAAAACAAAATCTAGATAATGTTTTAGGACACATCTCTCGTAAATTAAACTCGACAATATTTTGTGGAATAACTTTTCGCAAAGTTAAGCTCGAAAACATTTTACTAAATAGATTTCGTAAGATTAAGCTCGGCAATAGTTTACGAAACATCATTCGTAAATTCAAACAAGATCATATGAAACAATCAACGGGAAAACAAAGACAATAAGGTCTGGGACAGGACCAGTTTGCTCACAGCTTGACGAACTGGGAACCTCGCCCGAATGACATCTTGTTTATTGCTTCATTTTTCCTAATCGCCCACCTCATGCTTCTTTGCATCATCACCTACTTCTTCTCACTTTGTTTCAACGATTTCGTAAAGGTCCTTCGGTACATAAAACGCAATCCAGTTTTACAAAATTCTACCATGTTGAGTCGAAAAAAACTATTCATGAACGTTTGATAGATTTTTCAACAATATACAAAACACACTTGGTAAATTTAGTAAAACCATTGGCACGAAGAAATGAGAACATAAACTTAGGCGTTGAAATCTTTTCCTCACTCCTATATTCTCGTCAGAATTTCGTCGAAATCAACTTATATGAAAATCATTATCAAACTTTTTGAATTCCTTTGACATTGAATTATCAGAAGACACGAGGAAAAGAAGAATGAAGAAGAGGTAATCCCGAATCATCGATGAGACTAAGGTATGTCCGACTTAGAAAATTTTATCAGACTTCTAATTTTTCGTAGAAAAGGAATGAAAATGTCTTGGAAACTGGCGTAAACGTTAGGGAACTTAAAATCTAGGTGGATAGTCTAGCAAGCTAAGTCCTAGGCAATTTTCCAGTCTTGTTCTATTGTTCCTTAAATGTCCAGGAAGAACTTGCAAACCGATCTAATCACTCGTAAAACCGAGAAACGATCACCACACATTCAAGCATACTCATCTCGCTTCCTAAAGAAAGAAAAAACATGCACAAAACTTCGAAAGAACAGTTAATCTGTTTTCTTTCGTTAAAAAGGGGTGGGAGTAAGTATGTATACTCCAATACTTCAAAATTTTTTTGCTTCAGCATCAAAAAAACGCTTTCGATAAAGCAAAATATCACAGCAATAAGCACAAAAACACTTAGGCAATGCAATGCCCCGTCAAAATGATTTTAAAAGGCAAACGACAATCTGAGATTCGTCTAAAACGCTAGCGACGTAGCCAAATCGTCACAAACATAGTCTTGAAAACTCTACATCATCTCTTGTACCAACGTCTGACTAATAACACGACGGTTAACGACTAAACCATAACGACATAACCTTCGGTAAAACTCCATGAGTAATTCCAAGCAACTTCCACCAAAGGTGAAAATCAAAGCGGAAACGTTTCCCGTGGAAACATCACAACTTTGGCATCTTTGATTTCCTATATTCATAAAACTGGTCACCCATTATTTCTTAAAATAAAACTTTTTATACGAAACAGTCCACGGGAAAATAAGATCGGTGCCATACAAAACGACTTCGCAATATGAAAAATAGAATGAGGAAAACATATTCCTTGTTCGTAAATATCAAAGTATTTGCGAGAAACACTCTCCATTTACTTCTATGAGAAGCCTCTCTCACAATACTTTTGCAAAAAATCCTCCGTATAGTCAAATCAAGTAATACGAAGCATATTTCGGAAATAGCGTAACGGGTCTTACGAAGAACTGTCGTAGATAATTTTTGTATAATAAAAACAAAGCTCCTTGCAGGTTGCTGACTTCTACCTTTCACTTCCCTCAGTTACATTCGAGCAGGCAATAACCCCACAACTTAATACGCATGGATTCTTTATTGAGTCTCTTAGGCTTCGCCTTCCTCGGACAAAAACAAAACAATTTTCATACAACTAAAGGAAACATTATATGAAACATTCATCGTATAACGGAAACCTAAAGTGGAAAATTTTCTTCAACAACCATCAGCCATTACACGGAAAGTTCCACAATACTTGGCCTATCAATCTCAACATATGCTATTTAGCCCTCGACCAACTACGCCTTCCCGTAAAGCCAGAACCATAATTTGGCATCCCCTTTAAGGACAATAATAAATTAATATGACCTTAATGTTAACACGAAAGTGCCATGGTCTAGTCCTTTACCAACGACACCCTTGGCTATACGGCTGAACACAGCCTTCAAGCCAAACCAAAACAATTGAATGACCACCGCTCCAATCACTTAACGGCTAAACTACAACCCACGATTTGTCATCAAACGCCAAGTAATTATTACACAAAAAATTGTCAAATAACCCAGAAGCAGAAATCATACAATAAATTCTTCATAAAAAACAGTTATGAAGAATTTGTAACAAAGCTCCTAGGGCATACGAGTTATCCTTAAAAATACACGAAATAAATCTCGGAAGGCCAACACTTCACGAAGCACCGTGAAGGAAGACGCTTCTTCCCTGGGACAAATTTACGCGACCCTTTGGTCCTAATTCCTTGATCGCAAATTGAACAATTTAACATCCAAACAGAAACAACAGTTTTGGCTGCAAACATCCGGAAAAATGTTTTTCTACTGCAAACAGCTCTCCAAGGCCGAGAACATTTCAACCACAAAACGTGGCATAAGAAAAACTCAACCTTCAGCACCGCGAGAAGTCGCTAATGCTCGAATAATCGTTTTTCGCCAAAACATTCCAGACGAAACCCTCGTCTTAGGAATTCAAAATACTCGAACACACCTCTCAATGGTAACACACCTCTAAACGGTAACAATTATCATTTCGTTGTTGCTGATCACAACAAACAAACTCTAACGTCCTAAACAGACTTAGCCATCCCTATAAGGATAGGCTCTCGTACATCCGACAAGGATAACATAGCGCGCTATACAAGAAATCCAAAATTTTGGTCAGCACATCCAAACAGCCTTTGGAAGTTGTTTGATTATTACCAAGATAAGTCATATAAGGCGATGACAATTTGCGGACTTTAAATCGGTACGAATCAGGTTAAAATCGCAACATGTAAACAAAAGCTGATTTGTCATCGCAAAGCCTTAATCCGAGAGTAAACCTAGATCTTGCCCTAAACTCGGTCACACTCGTCTCTTACATCTCAAAGGCATAGTATCAACACCCCGATACGATATCCCAAAATTGGTCTCTTCATTTGTACATGTAAGTTTATGAATCTCCACAAACTAAAAGACCTCGAGTATTCTCATATTACGCAGCGAGATGTACGGTGATAGTCTGAGAAACAGGAATGAGACGACAATTCACACCATGTCCCTCTAACTCCCTTAAATGGCAGTTCTCTCAATTTATAAAACCGTAATCTTATATATAAATTCGAAAAAAAAAACATCTTTAAAAAGCCCTAAACAGGCAGGGATTCAAAGCCACCAATGGCAAGTCCTGAAAACAAAAATACGGCCACACTTGGCCAAAGCAAACAGCCTCCAGGGCTAGTCTCGAGGCCGACAAGGGTCCAATACAAAATGCCATCGGCAGCAACAAGCTCGAAAGTCTCTACACAAAACATAACCAGACCATAAAAGTCTTGCTGGAAAACAGGTCATAAGAACCTTAACTCCAAGACGAACTACAAAAGGCTTGATCTCTTTGACAAGGGTATGTAGGCAGCCTTCATAAGGCGCAGCCCCCATCTTATCACATTCTATTCACACACTGCATAAAGAATCAAAATCCAACACCTTATAGAAATACGAGGATGAGATAAATCTCCACAATAAAATGATCTCGATTAAGTTTTCGAGAGAAAAAGGAAAATCATTCTTAGCTGTATATTCCCATTAAAACATCACTCTCCCGCAAGAATCATGCTCGAAACTTACAAGCTGGAGGGCTAACTGTTGGGGTAAAAAACGGACATCTCGAAACCAACGTCTAAGATTGCTGCTCTTAGGGAATTTCCTCAGAATAATTTCAGAAAAGAATCGGATTAGAAATCTTAGAATATCGAAAAGGCTTTCCCTTATCCAACCCTCCGAATGGCAAGCGGGTCAGCCCGAGCCCAGCTTGCCATATGGCGAGTGGGACAAACCGCACCCAGCTCTCCATATGGCGAGCAGGTCGATACAAACCCAGCTCGCCATATGGCGAGGGGGTCAACACGCACATAGGTCGCCGTATGGTGAGCAGGTTGTTATGCACCAAGCTCGTCATAAGGCGAGCGGGATATTTCACACCAACTCGCCAAATAGCAAGTGGGTCGTCACAAACCCAGCTCCCCATATTGCGAGCGGATCATCACATATCCAGCTCGCCATATGGAGAGAGGGTCACACACCCAGCTCGCCATATGGTGAGCCGGTCATCACACATCCAGCTCACCATATGGAGAGCGGGTCACACACCCAGCTCACCATATGGCGAGCGGGTCGTCACACACCCAACTCACCATATGGCGTGCGTTTCATCACACACCCAGCTCACCATATGACGAGCGGGTAGTCACACACCCAGCTCGCCATATGGTGAGCAGGTCATCACACGCCTAGCTCGTCATATGGCGAGGGGTAGTCACACTTCAAGCTTGCAATATGGCGAGTGGGACAGAGCATATAGCGACAAGCTTTCCTTTCTTTGGGTCTCGACTGAACTGTCTCTTGTTTTATCTTGATTGGAGTTACGTTGAAGCTTTATGATAAAAGCAGCAAAGACTTGTTTTCTCGTATAAGTTCGAATCAATCGTATAAAACGGCAATGTTTAATTTAAACCACCACAGCTGTGTCAACTATACGGTTTAATTAAACTCTTTTGTTAAACCGGAGTAATACCAAAGGTGAGTTCTCAAAGAAATTTTTAAAACGCTTAAAGTCGTAAAACGGCCCAAAAAGGGTCTAAACACAGCTAAAATTGTTAAGCCCACTTACGATTTTAGACGATAATGAGGCCAAGCCTACTATGATGATCTAGTTTTTACTCACAGTAGAAGAGAAATGTTAAGTTTCCAAAGATAATTACGAAAATCAGGAAAAATGGAATATTTTCGCGAAAAGATAAACTTGGGCCGAAAGCACTGACCTTGAAGACATATATAAGGGGAGCTAAAGAAAGGAGCATGGGGTGATTATAAAGACTCTTAGAACTCTCTGCACTTAGAAACCTTAGGCTTTATTCTCGACAAGTTCGGTTTCTATGACGTACTCATACTAGACAAACTCGCCATGGCAGTTCAATTTCTTGTTCCACTCTCTCTCTAATTGAACTACGTTCGACTTGATCTTCAAAAGGGATACGTAGGCAGCCTTTCGTAAGGTCCAATCCCAAACTCAAGAAAACCTTTTTGCATCTCTTTCGTCTATTGCATGCTAATCGAGTTGCGACTCACATCGGATTTTCTTGACATAGCTGGCTATGCTAGCTAACTTAGCTACGATTTTGCTGCATGTGTTATATGATTTCCTTTGTAATGCCGTTTCCAGACAAGCTTCCTATAGGCTTTTGTGTATGGAATGCTCATACGCAAATTCAAAATAAAGATCTGCTTTTTTCTAAATTTGTTTTGTTATCTTTACATATTTTCCGCATTTATTTGGTTACTTGTCGTCGGCTCTTGAATTGAATCCGGACCTCAAGGAAAATAGGGTTCTCTTTGCTTTCCTCCGTTTATTTAAATTTACAGTGTGAATTTTGGTTCCCACAATCCCTGATACTATTGATGTTGTTGTGATTTCTAGGATTGAACGACAAAGGGTACTTAGGGACTACAGCAGGCCTAAAGATTTCTACGCTAAGCAGTCTGCAATCTGTCGTCCTGCATATATATATCCTGTGGGTTAGCATCCCTTTGATGGTATTCTGCATGAGTGTCTCATGGACCACATCAATACATTCGAAGATCTAGCATCGACCATTAAGTGCAATGGAGTCTCTGAAGACTACTGCTTCAGCAAACTCTTCTTGTATTCTCTTGTGGAAACGCAGCATGTTGGTTCAAGAAGTTGCCATCAAGATCGCTTACTGCTTGGAATAACATCATGAACGTCTTCCTCAACAAATTTCTCAATGATGTTGCAGCATCCCGAGAAAACAAGATTGATAATGTGCTGTAACAAATCCTTGAAGGTCAGCAGAAGATAATAGGTTATTGCACTTAGAAGTTGGATTTTGTCTCCAGTGAGCCGAATGGAAAATTTGAAACTCTGAACACTCATGTCAAGGAGCTGGATAATCAGTTTCAACATATTACTGAAGTTGTGAAGAGTATAGAGACAAATTCCATTAAAAACTTAAATGTAATCTTGGTGGAAGATGAAGAATATATTGAAAATTTGGATCAAGACTTGTCACTAAAGCATGGTGTCAAAGATACTCCACTAGCATTGACAGACACTCTATGGGAAAGGGCACGGAGATTTCTCCAAAAGCTAGCATCGATTGACACTGATCATGTGTCGATCAACACTCTCAAGGATGGATGTGTTGCCTGTTTGTGTGATTGACTCGGAACTGATTGAAGAGAGAGTATACAATCCATAGATCATGTGCCCTGTTGTTCTCAATTATCTGAAATCACCTATGTGTGCAGAAGAGTTGGCTGGTTTTCACAAAAGAGAGAAGATAGTACATGAAGGTGTCTCTTTTGAAGATGTTTATGAAGGATTGTGTTTCTTTCAGTTCCTCGAGAACTCTAGAGAGACCATAGAGGAGATCAGTGCACTTTATGGTGTGGCTAAGAAATCAGTTGAAGACATCAAGAAACTAATCACCAGACCCTAGAAAGCTTGTGATTCTCTGCGCTATTTCTGAATGTGAATTTCCTGTCCCATCAGATATAAGTGTACATCTACATTTTAACATTGGAATTGTTAGATGACCCTACCTAATGCTGTTTTTCAGAAAAATAACAGGTCTTGAAGATGATGTCAAAAATTGAAGAAGAAGAAGACATCAAGAAACTAAAGAGATCACCAGACCCTAGAAAGCTTGTGATTCTCTGCGCTATTTCTGAATGTGAATTTCCTGTCCCATCAGATATAAGTGTACATCTACATTTTGACATTGGAATTGTTAGATGACCCTACCTAATGCTGTTTTTCAGAAAAATAACAGGTCTTGAAGATGATGTGAAAAATTGAAGAAGAAGAAGAAGAAGAAGAAGAAGAAGAAGAAGAAGAAGAAGGAGAAGGAGAAGAAGAAGGAGAAGGAGAAGGAGAAGGAGAAGGAGAAGGAGAAGGAGAAGGAGAAGGAGAAGGAGAAGGAGAAGGAGAAGGAGAAGGAGAAGGAGAAGGAGAAGGAGAAGGAGAAGGAGAAGGAGAAGGAGAAGGAGAAGGAGAAGGAGAAGGAGAAGGAGAAGGAGAAGGAGAAGAAGAAGAAGAAGAAGAAGAAGAAGAAGAAGAAGAAGAAGAAGAAGAAGAAGAAGAAGAAGAATGGCTTTATATAGGGGACGACAACAATAAACGGTTCTATCAAATATCAAACAGTAAAGGTCAGAGAAGTGTGAAACTCTATTAGAGAGATCAAGCGAGTAGATGGGTCCTTGGTATATAGTCAATATGAAATAAAAAATGGAGGCTTTAAATCATCTTGAATCTCGTCTATCGGTTTATCCTAATTCTCTGAGAAAACGGCAATGAAATCCCTAATTTAAACGAACATCGTGCTTTGGAAGGAAGTCATAAAAAAGGAGAAACTTTTTGAATCTTGTCTCCTCTCGACTGTGTCTAACGTTTCTCCTGTGATACTATGTAGAACTTGGATGTCGTTTGTTTATCCATGTTGAAAGCACTCTATCTAGTTGGTTTGTTGATGTGGTTGATTTGCAGGTTTTGAAAAATGGTTAAGACTAGATGATCAAAGCAGAAGATTAAGAATTCTAAGAAACTAAAGTCAGAGACATCCCCTACTCTCCCTGAAGTGTGCTAAAGCTGAAGAAAGTGAGGTTAATTTTGGAGCAAGTTATCATTTTCATCTGATATTGGAGAACTCCTCGTTGCTGAGATGATACACAAAGAAGAGTCCATGAAGGCTTTCACAAGCAGTGTGCTAAAGCTGAAGAAAATAGAGAGTGGAATTAGTTTTGGAGCAAGTTCTCACTCTAAGAAACTAAAGTGAGAGACACCCCCTACTCTCCCTGAAGTGTGCTAAAGCTGAAGAAAGTGAGATTAATTTTAGAGCAAGTTCTCATTTTCATCTGATATTTGAGCGCTCCTCATTGCTGAGATGATAGACAAAGAAGAATCCACGAAGTCTTTCACGAGCAGTGTGCTAAAGCTGAAGAAAGTAGAAAGCGAAATTAGTTTTGAAGCAATTTCTCATTCTCATCTATATAACATCTAACCTACATAAGTCAAGCTAATGACTGAAAACAAATGTTGAGTTGGAGCAACTCACTGCTATGTAACTTCTTATTCCGATAAACAAAAATGAGGAAGACGAGTTGAGTACCAGTGTCGGTCAACACCCTTTACACACTGTCACATGATCAATGTCGATCGACACTCACTCCATTCTCAGGTACGGCTTCTGTTTTTCCTAAGCTTTTAATTTGTATTTTATCTATTTATTTTTTTCAATCTTCGTCTGAATGACACTTGTGACAGTATTTTTAAAGTCTGGGGGAGGTTTCTGTTGATGATGTATTTTATTTTGGGTGTGAGTTAAGCTTTCTTATTGTGTCAAAACAGTCACTTGGGGATGATGAACTTTTTTTTGGAACATACCGTCTAACCACTCTCTAGCACCATTCTTTGAGTTGATGAATGCAGGATGTAATGAATGGAAACACCAAAGTAGAACGACAAGCTAGTAACATGCACGCTAGCTGAGAATGTCTGAAGGAACCAAAACTGACCTCCAACCTTAATCTACATCAGTCGCTTGTCTTGGGGCCTGGAATACACTGGATCGGATTCCTCATGCGGGTATGTTAGGTAAAAGTCCATGTGTTTCTGGTTTCCCTCTCTCCTCTCTTCGCATCTAAAAAAAAATTGAGATGATTTTCTAAGATGCAGAGAGATAGGAAAATTTCATATGATCCCATTATTCCAATTCAAAGGAATGACACATTGTCAGAAGCGAGGGATAGAAACATTTCCCATGATCCACTATTTGCTTACACTTTGCAAAGCTGAAAAAAAAAAAAAGAGATAAAAAGATTGAGAGAAGAGAGAAAGAGAGAGAGAGAGAAAGAGAGAGGAAAGGAACTAGGGAAGACTACATGTGTGTTCAGATCCTGCTGAGGTAAGAGCCTATATATCCTTTGATCGATACTCTCAGAATAAAGCCTACACTTTTATTTAAAAAATAAGGTTAGTAGAGGGGTATGTTAGATGGTGTCTGGTGAGCTATGGGCTGGATGGTCAGGTTGCTAAGTGGAGGTCAAGTACATGGAAGGGCCTTCTAAAATTGGTACTTATCTGACGTGGCTTGCAACATTGTAGAGGTGATTGTGGTGGTTATAAAAAGTTGGTGAGTCCCTACGTTTTAAAATATCTTCCACAGGTTCATTCTATATTTTGCTTGAGGGAAAACAAAGAATAAGTATGTAGTAGTGAAAGGTTTCTAGGTTGGGGCTGAGTACATGGAAATGCCTTAGATGTGGCTGAAACATTGTACATATGATTGTGGTGTTCTAAGAAGCTATGAGTCCCTGTCTTTTCAAACTTCTTCCACATGTTTTTTTTTTATGTTTTGCTTGAGGGAAATCAAATGATAAGTCAGGGAGAGTTGACATACCATGTAATTTACCACTTTTAAGCCATGGTATAAGTCTTTTTTAGAGTCTTTACTATGCATTTGAGTATACTTTAGGATATTTTCAGGTCTGTGTCGCACAAGTAAACCCTCCTTGTGAGCATATTCCTCCATACCAACATGTACTACAATAACACCTAACCTCATCCGCCAAACTTGAGAAATCCAAAAACGTTGTGTTCATGTGTTAACTGATAGGAAAAACCTTTGTCTCCTCCGCTGCAAGCTCTCTCTATATTCTCTACCTCCCTCTTATTTACAAGACCTATATTTCCATGGCCGAAGACGAGTATGAGATGGTTGTGAAACCAACATATCCCGTAGCTCCAGTCTATAGGTGTTCACAACCTGGTCAAAACAACACATCTCGTTATGATGTATTATGATTCTCAATTCCTTGAATTTAAAACAACAATATATAAGGAGATATCTAGTCTACTAAGTAATAAACAATTTCTTGAATTAAGCAGGTCTCCTAATCCGGTCCTAAGAAGACTCATTCCCCATGACCTCTGTCACTCCTTTGGATCCAATTATATTTAACTGAATCAAAGGTGAATGAAAAATCTAATTTTGTTTATGAACTGCATTCATAGAAACAAAATCACAAGTACTCTGTTTCACATGATCATTTAAACATTGACTCATAGAAGTAAACATGTATTCAAACCCACCCTCCTTATCATCCATATAACAAAGACATCCATGCATACTCTATCCAAATTCGTATCAAACCCCCAGTGGGCAGAGAACTCCATTTAATATTAATCCTTCCACTGATCTTTCTACTACTAAAGAGAAATCCTATCCAAGAAACAGTCTTAATACCTTTGGAATCCCAAACAGTATAATAATAACCCTGCCAGCAAACCAACCGGAGCAGCAAAGGTAAGCAAACCCCATACACTGCTCATACAGCTTATTGAAACTACTAAATGTGAAAACCACCTCCCAAACTTCTCTCTTCCTCTGTTGACTTTCATAAATAAACAGTTTCAGGTTTTAGATCCTTCATTTGGGTGTAAAGAACCCATTTCCTCCATTACCTTTACACTCTATGGAGACGCCTTCTTCCTTGGTGACATAATCGTCTGAACCATTCTTGTTTTTGCTCCTCTACCGACAGCAAGAGCAGCAGGATTGAAGAGTTTTTTTGTGAGCACCTTGTTTCTTCTCCACACCTGTCTTAGTTGGTCCATTTTAAATAGGTTCCTCCATTTCCTTATCAGTCATATCATCAAAATATATCCCCTTGTCTTTCTGATGCAAAGGATCTTGAATCTCCTCATGAATACCATAAATTCATATCTCTTTTCTTATGGCCTCCTCCAGGATATTCCGATCTTCCTCTATACCAATAGTAACATTCTCTAAGGCCTCATGGGCTAAGTCCAAACCTTTTTCTTCCTCTACAAGATCATGAATTATCTTGGGATCAGTGATTACCTCTCTTGATGCATGTACAATTCCTCCATGTTCCTCCCTCATAGTCATATCCTGAAATGGAGCATTCTCTCTTGAACTCCCTGATCAAGACTCAACCTTCCTATAATTTCTTCCAGATGATGATGAGTGTATATGTTTGACATCATGAGAGGATGCATACCTAAATGAGGGTCCCTCGTCACCAAAATATTTGCTTATGCGGTCTTCCCTCCTCCATCAATCTATTTTAGAACTTCTGCTTCATTTGAAGTTTTGTCTTCAAACATCTTTTCATTCCCTTTGCCCTGATATGACATCTTTCCATTTCCCGTGTCTTTGATCTCTTGTTCTCCAAGAATCCCCACGCCATTATGTCTGCACTCATGTCATCTCTCCTTTCTGCGAAGGCATCTTTATCATCTCTCTTCTCCTCTAGAAGGTCAATCCTTGAGGGTCAGTGATTTTGATTGTGACAATGATTTGAGCATATTCCGCAGTATCCAAATAACCCCTCATTACAAAGAGAGACCATGTTCTCCTCCCCTCTATGAAACACCACCAAAGTCTCAAAGCACAAGTTTTGAAAATTATTGAACGTAACATGGACCTTACCCTCATCCAGATTGATCTCTAGAACCTTTCCTAAGGCCTTCCTAATACACTAAAAAGTTGGTGCAGTCCAAAAATGCAATGGGACACCAAGAACTCGTACCCAAAATTTATAGCTGAAGGATAGATCTTGTCAACTATGAATTCTCAGCAGACCAGAAAAACCATCCAATAGTCAAAATGATGTGGTTGCATCCTGAGAACCTCAACGATGTCTTTCTTTTGTTGGAAAATCGAGTTGGAACCATCCCAATCCCAAGTCTATGCCCACCACTCTGTCTTCAACTTTCCAAATCTTTGGCAGTATAATCAGAAGACCCTTCATATCCTGATGGCTTGGGTTCATGCACCTGCCAATCAAAGTGGTTGCATAACCCTCAATCAGCTCTGAGCTATCAAACTGAAGAACATAAATCTTTATGATTTTTGAATCCTTTTTCTTCACCTCGTTCTCCCCTTCCTTTCCCACAAGTCTACCTTGCGTCATTGTTACAGAACAAATAAAGCCCAAGAATATTGCTTTAAGAATAATGAAAAAGCAGAAGAGAGAAATTGATATTGTGGTGATTTGGTGTGGTTCTCTACCCCTTCTTATATAGGTCTAGTTGAATCCCTCCTCTTTGGAAACAATATCCCTCTGTGATTGAGATCTTCAATCAACCTTCCTAAAGTATTTCCTAACGGATTTTCCATTAACTTCGAATATACTGAGCCAGTCTTTTTATTAGACCACCACATCTCTGTGCCCACTCCCAAAAATTAATCGTTGTAAAAGATTAGATACTGCTGTGACTTCCTTCCAAACATCCCAAAAACTCAATAATACACCTAAATGTTGTTCTTCTTTTGATCCTTCATTCCCTATTGTCGTTAATGTGATGTATCATACCCAATCGATTGCTTTCCTTAGCAAGATAGATACTCCATATATCTCTCCTATCGAACCAGAAAATCATCACCAACCATATTGCTCTTTCTGGATCCTAATTCCAGTTTCAATATTTTTGATAGCCATAATCTGAAAGTCTAAACAGATCTCGTCATTACACCCTTAACACTAGAATAGGATCGCAAACCTTGATGATTTGAAAACATAGATCCATTTTCAATCATGTCACCAAGGAGAATCAAATATCCCCAATACTCCCAAATCTTTTTCCAATGTCACATCAAGGCATGTGAATCTTCCATGAGAGCCTTTGATTTCCTTCCATATCCCTTTCTCCTTCCAGATCTCCGATTTTGCCGACCATACTGCTTCTGATTTCCGCTTTCCCCAGTTAGCCCTAGAACACCAAAACGTTCCCAGACCTTCTTGAATGAGACCCATCGAATAAAAACCTTCTCGATTCCATCTTCGATCCCCAAATTATCGTCTTGTCATAATTAATTTTAAACCCTAGAAATTAAACACGCCGTCGCCATCTATAAATGATTATTGTTTAGAAAAAAGAAAAAAAGATATTGACAATGCTTCACTCCAACGTCGGTTTTCTTCATTAATAACATTTTTAATATTAAAATCTTGCGGACTGATTTAACGTGGTCCCAGAACATGAATGGACTTTATGAGCAGAACTTAATGGACGCGGACGTACCCGTTTGATATCCCTAGCTGGCTAGTTGTAAGAAAGCTTTATTTTCACTTTGTTTACTACAAAATTAAAGTGACATTTTTTTTTTCTTTGGGTCAAAATAGTTCGTGAAAAACTGCACAACTGCAAAATAATTAAAAAAAAATCTGCAAAAAATTAACTCCCATTCATCATTTACATTTGCATAATTTTAGGCGAAAAAACATTAAAACCACAAATGACTGAAAAATTGCATAATTGTGAAACAAATCTTGCATATTTGGTTAATCTGAATTGGTTGGTCTAGTTAATCGTCAGTCGCAAAAAATTAGTGATCACTTTAGTATTTTTTTTTGGTTTGGCTCGGTTTTGTTAGCTTTGAGACAAATATAAAATAAAATTTTAGATATCACCCAAAAAAAATAAAATAGAAAATAATTGTGGGTTTGAGTTTTTTCAAAACTTAAATTAGTTAGTGTGATTCAATTTGGGTAGTTTGGTTTAGTTTAGTTCAGTTCGGTTAACAAACAACATAAGATAATGTAAATTGGTTTTAAAAGATGAATGAACTAACCGAATAATCGATTTGGTTTGTTCGTTCCGTTTGGTTATAACTTTCTTTGGAAAATTCAATGGTGAATTCTTCTTTTTCGACCTGAAATTATATAGAGGTGTTCTTGAGTTTTCATTTTGGAGTTTTACAGTGAGATCTTCATTTAGTTATCGGAGTCTCTGTGAATTTAGAGTCGTTTGTACTTGCATATTTATGTGTGTGTGTCTTTGTTTTTGTACTAGTGTGTGTTTTTTTTGAGAATTATATTTATGGGTTATTGTGTTGCTTCCACATTGTGTTTCTATTTTGTTGGAAAAGGCTCTTTAAAACGTTAGTCCCTGTACCTATTTTGGTGGAATATATAGAACTTGACTGTAACTTTTATATTCATTTATATAATGGATTTTGAGTGGAATACAGTCCCGTAAATTTTCTTTCTCACATCAAAGAGTTCTTTTACATGAAAATTAATGATCTCAATTACTTTCATCTTTGATTGTTGCTTCGATTATGCATATTTTTTTCTCCCAAGTACACACAAATTTTCGATGTGCCGTTGTTACGTGTTGTTTTCTCCAAAAGTAACTACTGTAGAAATTCTATAACTACAACCAAAACATAAAATTCTATAACTACAACCAAAATATAAAATTCTACAATACCAAAGTTGTAGTTACAATCACAATCATTCATCATATATATTTCTAATCACTTATACCAGTTTTTTTTTTTTTTTTGCACTTCATTACTACAATGAATGAAACGATTGATAACAATAGTTAAAACAAGCATTTTTCACAAATTGATTCGATTCGTTTAGATGTAAAAGTATTTAGATATTTGGAGGCATTTGTTCTTGTTTATTGCGCGAAGGAGCTAACTTAGGATCTAACACGTGGAAGACACACAAAACAAAGCCATGGATCTATTTGACTTTCTCCAAGTTGGAAAAAATATATAGGAAATCATTTTTGCCGGTGCATTATAAATTATGCATACCTTCATGGGAATCCTAATTACTCAATGGAAAATTTAAGATAATATCACAACAATAACAAACCTATTTCAAAATATATAAAAAAATAAAATGCATCCACTTCTGCTTTAAGTTCCGACATTTTTTTTTTTATAATAAATCCCTAACATAATTTGTTAACATCAGAACAATAAAGATGGCTGAATTAACCTCTTCAGAAAGTTATATTATATGTGATTATTTCTAGGGCAATTCTCTTAAATAGCTTTTTTAAGTTTTTGTCACAAAAATAGCTCTCAAAAAATAAAATGATCAAAATAGATTTTTTTTAAAAAAAATTGATTTTTTTTTATTTATTTTTTTGAATGAAAAACCCTAACCCCAAACCCACCCCTTAACTCTAAACCCTAAAGTCCAAATTAGTTAACCCTAGGGGTATAAATGTATGTAAATGCATTTTTTAGCTTAAAAAAAATATTTTGATCATTTTCTTTTTTAAAAACTATTTTTGTGACAAACAAACTAAAAGGGGCTATCTAAAAGAATTTCTCTTATTTCTAAGTAAAGATTGTTTATTTTTATATCTAGATGAATCATATACGAATTCTAAAAATTCTTGTGTTAATTAGTATTATCAATCGTTTCATTTTTCCCAAAGAAAAAACAATTTGTATGTTACTAAAAACACATATAACGAGTGATTGGCTAGGTTGTACCTGAAAATTTTAGTGTTGTATAGATGTTTTGATTGCAGCTGTAGATTTTCAGCTGTAACCATGAATGGCAATGAGACCGGTATGGAGAAATACGAGACAATACTTGCATTTATCACACTATATATAAAATAAAATCATTTTCCCTTTTTCTCCTACACTATGATCATGTGTTAAAAATATTTTCAATGTAGAATGATTATGTAACTTTTAAAAAAAAATTTAACATACTCATAAATATTTTAAAAATGCTATTCATAAGTTGAATATTTTTCTTTTATATCTTGGTTGAAAATAAAGTTTAATGTTTGTAGAATAATTTTTCATCAAACATAAAATAATAAATATGTAATAGGATACCAGTGTATACATAAAATTACAAATAATATATTACATTATATATTTAGGTTAGAAATATAGTTTGATGTGTGTAATTCATATTGTTTCATATATCACATACATTTGTATTAGAGTTTATGAGTCTTTTCTACAAAAAAAATGACACTAAGAAAGTTGATGTTTTTTCAAAATATATGGTAGCATTTTTTTTGTGAGATTAATTTTGGTGTATGTTCGCTCGGTGTCATATTTTAAAGAAAAAAAAATATGTTTTTAGTGTTTTAACAATATAAATTACTAACTTTTATAAAGTGTGATAAATGTTTATTCTAAATCCATTAAATTCATATCAAAAGGTTATATATTTTATTGATTACTAACTTTAAGTTTTAATAAATTAAGAATTTTTTACTTTTTGAAAAATTTTGGACTAACTTTTGAATTTTTTATTTGTTAGAATTTTTAATTTTATAGACTTCTTCCGAATGTATAGTTCTGTCAATGGGGTTGACTATTTTCAAACTTTTTAGTAGATTTGCAAAAACGGTAATCACTTTAGTAATTTAACTCAGTAAAGTAGCCATGTTGGAAATTTATTGTATGAGTAAAAAACACATTGAAGTTTAAAGTAAAAGTGGCAGCTAGTATCTAGGATTCTTTTATAAATTTTCCTTTTAACTCAGAAAAAGTCCCAAACGGGTTATTACATATCTTACTCATTCTTAAGTGGAAGTTGAACATGATCAACGATAGATTTTGTTACTATATCGTCAGCCTATAGCAAAAATATGCCATTTGGGTAATGGTAAATTTACTACGTCTGCACACTTTCTTTTAACTTCTGACAAGGAAGTATTGGAAAAATTTCCAAGCCACATGGAGTGCCAGCAAGCATTGTATCAGACTGTGTTTTGCGGTTCACATCTGAATTGGAGGGATCTGCATAAACAATTTGAGACAAAGTTGCACGTGAGCACGGTTTACCATCCGCATAATGGTGGTCAATCTAAGCAAAAAAATCCACACACTCGAAGACTTACTGCGACCATGCATACTGAATTCGGGAAGTAGGCAGATTAAGTAACTTCCTTAGTCTGATTTTTCTTACAATAATAGCTACCAAGCTAGTATCGGGATCTCTCCATTCAAAGCATTATATGGGCGCTCTTACCAAACTCACTCAAGTGAGGGAGTGGATCACTTTTTCCCCAGTATCTGTGGAGGAAGGAAACAACTAAAAAGATTCGATTACTAAAGAAAAAAGATAAAAAAAATCTCATAACCGATAGGAAAATTTATGCGTTTAAACGCCTAAAAGAATTAGAATTCGCAGTTGGAGAATTGGTTTATCTGAAGATAGTCACCATTGATCCACTCTGTCTTGGAAAATTGACTCCAAGGTACATAGGTCCTTATAAAATTCTCGACGGAATCATATATAATTCCTACAAGGTAGAACTATCGGAGTCAATGGTGACATTTTATCATGTGTTTCGTATTTCAGTGCCAAAGAAATATTTATAAATGAATAAAATGTAATTCCAACTTCGGATTTGAAAGAAAATTAAACAATTGTGGGGAAAACTGTTTAGATAGTTGGCAGAAAAGATAAGGCAATGCGCTAGAACAAATCCAAAATGATCCAAGTTGAATGAGATTGTGAAAGTGAAGAAGAAACAACTTGGGAGGTGGTTCGAGAAACAGCCAAAGCAAACAAAGCAGAATTTAAAACCAAAAAGGCCAGGATTCAAGGATGAATCTAAACATAAATGGGGGAAATTTGTAACATTATAGTCTATGGACTGGTCTGCAAGGGACTGGGCCATACATGTATTAAAGTAAAGAAACAAAAATGACAAAGTCAGACAGTCTCATTGACTCATCAATCACCCTCAATATATCCTTGTGTCAGATTCAAAAATGGTATTAATGTTATATAGGGGGAAGGTATCTTTGAGTAAAGTGCCATCTTGGAAAACTCGGCCATGGATGGACCATGGCTAGTTTTTTCAACCAAAACCATGGATCGACCATGATTTAGGCAAATTATTGGGATCAAGTGGATCAACATCAAACCAGTGGAGTTTTCGACTAACGGAATCTGAATATTCAACTAAGTTACCTAAAATAAATGGATTGATCGAGGAAATAAGGTACAAGAATATTCAGTCAGTTTGGTTTATTTTCGAGCTTAAATAAACAAGACTGTTTTTTTTTGGGTTAGATGAGCAGTTATTTTGACCAACCAAAAATTCTGGCAGATTCAGACAGTATGTGTCGGCTTTAGACAAGGTAGTTGGCCAGTTTATCCAGTCATCCTGATTATCCATGTGTTTTATTAATAATATGTGTGTTTATATTGGTAAGAGAGATTATTTCGGCTAAATTCTTAATAAAATAAGCAGAGATCGTTGTTTGGGCGCTTGGACACGTGGAGTGTGATTATAGGACAATTTTAGGCGGTTTCAAGATAGTTTTCACAAAATAATCCACATAAATCATCATAAGAATGGAAAATGTGTCACTCCATTTTTTCTCAAAAAAAAACTCATAAATAAACAACGAGAGAATACCAGAGATAACTACTGAAAATTATGGGAATTTGAGTGATGGCTTTAGGGTGATAAAGTTTGTTTATTGACGACCACTTTTGTGGGGGAAATCGTTCGAGTCTGGGTGATTATTGATGTAGGGATTAGCACTCTTATCAATAACTCAGCTCTAGTCGAGATTAGGCACGTCCGATCTACTCTTATGCCGGCTTCCGGGCCATGCTAAATTATAAGTCCAATATGCATTAAGTATTCCTTATACTTATCCGCCACCGACCCTTAATGGATAAGGTCCATGAGCCTAGAGTACCAACTACATCCATATATAATGAAGAACCCTCTTCTCCGGAAAGGGAATCCACGATTAAGAAGAAGAAGCACGAAGAGGTTAGACGTATGTTTCCAACTCTCTTTTTAGTTATATTAATGTTTGGTACCCCGAACGACGTGTATTCTCACCTAAATGATTAATAAAGAACTTCTAGATCCCATTTTATGAACTCTCTTATTTTACTTACTTAGAATAAGATCGTGTTGCTAATTCATACACAACATTTGGCCTCCACCGGGGAGTTATCTAGAAGTTCTTTAAAGGTCACCAAAACTACCTGAAAGTCAGAGAAGATGGTTAAAAAATAACCGATCTGAAACCGAGATTGGAGTACCGATCATTCCATATGATCCCGCACAGAGGAAAAATACGATGAATATCGTGTTGAATCCATCTGATTCAGTAATTCAACAGCAGGAGCTCTCAACCCCTTCCTCTGGAACGACTGCTGATGACGATGCTTTAGCCACACCAGCTCCAGGAGAGTCTCGGCCTCTGCACCATGAACCAATTAATCATGAACGGGCTAGCTCGGAAGTGACTCTTGGCAAGCAGGTTTGTGGCACCCTTCCTCCCCCACCAGAAAGGCCCTCGAATACTATTTTTGCTCAAATGATGTCAATTCCAAAAGTTAAAAAAACGATCTAAAAATAGTACTCGAAGGGTGAGATCGACCGGTTCGACCGAAACATGGAGGAATCTGATCTCTCAACAGCAGGAGGTCAATTATATGTTGATCAATCAAATCGCTGAAATCTCTCAAGAGTTCAGCCTATCATGGTCCCAGCAGAACAATGGTTCTTCGAGTTTCGAGAGAGACAAAAGCCCGAAGACGCTTCCGCCGGATTCAACGCTCGTCCATAAGCATGGACCATTCTCAAAGGAACTCTACCTCTTGTTCAAGGAGGCTGACCGTTGAATAGAAGTCTTTCCCAAGGACTCTCAATGATCATTGATGACTACATAAACAATGATCCAATCCATATTCTGGAGGACGTCGATCGTCCACAAATCCGATTATGAAGAGCTGACCCCAAAGGGTATCAGAGAAGTCAGGAGATTGTGAACCTCTGCCATGAAATTTAAGAGATGAGAACTATGCTCTGCCTAAAAACTTCCTCGGCGTCTAAGGTGGATGAGCTATTGGCCGACACTAAGAATAGCCCCTTGACGGAGTGTGTTATTCTTGTAAAGGTGACACTTAATGATAAGCTACGCCTCCCAACCTATGATGGCACAAACGACCCGTGTATTTTCATTTGAGCGTTCAATGTAAAGGTTGGTCGAGCTGACATTGGGAGAGAAACTGAGGATTAAGGACAGTGTCAGTTGTTTGTTGAAAGTCTCTGAGGGGAATCCCAAGTCTTGTTTACGTATTTACCCGAGGATTTGATTGATAATTTTTATTAGGATTTAAAATTTGCTTTACTTTAACAGTACATGATCTTTCTTGAAGATCCTCGCACGGCGTTTGACCTATGTTCTTTGAAGCAGAGAACTAGGGAATCTCTCACAGATTTCATGAACAGATTTAAGGACGTTAACTCCAAGATTCGGATCTCGGATACTCTGGAGATCAATGCCCTAACAAATGAACTAGGGATGACACAAGATTCTGGAGTGAACTCGCTTCCAAGAGACCCCATTCAATGAACGACAGTTTCATACTTAGCCGTCGCCAACCCTTAATACGACCCTTAATATATAAGATAAGGAATGATCTCTACGAGATCTCTTAAATCTAAGGAAATAAGGTGTATTTACTTCTTTCGTTAAGGAGGAAAATAAACCTAGAAAACCGACTATACATCCATATATAACGAAGACCCCCCTTTCTCCGTAAAGGGGATCCACGACTAACAAGGAGAACCAGGTAGAGCTCGGACGTTTGTTGCCGACCTTCTCTCTTTTTAGTTTGAACAATGTTCGGTATCTTGAACATCGTGTATTCTCTTTTCAACAATTATTTAAGAACTTTTAGATCCCGTTTTTCGAACTCTCTTATTTTACTAACTTGGAATAATAGAGTGTTGATAATTCACAAATCAACAATGATCATTTCAAGTTCTAACGACAAGAGGCGTCAGAAACCTTATCTCACCAAATCCAAATCTCTAAGGTTAGTGTGTGACTGTGTCTTAAGTATAATCCGTTGTCTTTCTTAGGTTTGTTTTATCTCTTCTTACTTGGAATTATTCATTGATCGGATGGCTCTCTCTTTATGGTTGATCGGATTTACCGGGTGAAACTGGTTGATCATGATTAACGAGTAAATGTCTGGTTAAACCGATTGTTCTGAATTGCTCATTATGATTTTACTTTGGCTCAGTGAGACGAGATGACTGAACTCATTTGGAATTTAATATTTACGCTCTAAGTGATAACATAAAAAAGAAACAAACATGAAACCTAATCAAAGCACCTAGGGTCTGGTTAACAATGTAATAGCTTATTCGCAAGATGGTCATTGTACTAAAAGGTGTTTATTTAAGTCAAGTTATATGATTCAGCATGAAAATGCTAAGTTAAACTTGAACTGGGTGATGCAACCATGACTGAACCATTAACTGGAAATGAGCTGAATGAGAGTGACACTGAAGAGGAGCTAGATGAACTGAACAAGATTGATGCTCAAGGCATGATGGGCTTAGGAGGAGATGATAAATTTCGATTCAATCTTTCTCATGGGTCAGATGTATCTTACTCAGCCCAAAACAATCAAGACAAAGATCCATTCTTTTTGTCTAAGGGTCCAATTACTAGTTCACAAACCAAAAGGCTGAAGAAATCAATTGATTCTTTGGTTTACTCTGAACCAGGCCTAAATCAAGTTGCAAATCAAGCCAAACCAAGCCAACTCTTCACTTATTCAGTCTTTGGACTTAAATAAGATATTTACTCTTTTATTTTTATTATTTTTGAAATTCTATGTCTTTTGGATCTTTCATTTTCTATTTTGCTACTAATACTCTCTTTGGTGTTTCAGAAACATTATTCACCTTTTTTTTATCAAAATTCTCTCTAAACTTTGTGAATCCCTTGTTCATCATATGAACATTGATTGATAAGGAGTTCATTCTCCAATTGCATCTTGTTTGTGATTGAAATCAGGGTTCATTCTCTTGATCACTAACACATTTATACAAGATTTGATCAGTCCATAGATCATTTCTGAAGATCATCCAATCAACCCATCCATCATCATCAAAATAAACCCATATCTCTCTCAAACCATCAGATCATCCTTTATAGAATCAGGGACAAAAAGGATCTCTTCACAAGGGATTCATCAAGTGGTATCAGAGCAGATTTGAAGGCTCTTGATCTGGATTTGAATCTGAAACTCCCAAAATCTGGGTTGATTCTAAAACCTTTGATTTCTTCTCTTTGTTTTGGGGAATCTATTTTCTATTCTCTGTAATTTTCTCAAAAAAAGTTCTTATCTGCAAGAGGGGGAACCAAATTAAAAAAAAAAGAAAAAAAAAAGAATTTTGAAAAGTTGAAGAGAAATCCAACTTGGCTGAAGAGAAATCCAGCCATGGTGGTAAAGCCTCTTGCAAACAAAAATCTTGCAATCTTTTTATCTCTTTCTTCTATTTTGGAGTTGGGGAATTAATCTCTAAAAGCTTGATCTTTGTTTGTTGTTGAGCTACTGGATTCACAGAGAAAACTCACTGAAAAATAAAAGAAAAACACTTGAAAGAAGAGAGGCTTAGGCTATTTATATATGTGCTAACTTTTCTCGTTGAGATTGTAACAAGAAACCATGGCTGGAGATGTAAGTAAAAGACAGGAGACACTAACTGTGACATTGAATAAATTTCAGATGGAAGCAATGATGTATGAGATCATAAAAAGAATGAAAAAGACTGATCTTTTACAAAAGAAACATGCTGATGATTTATTTGGTAATGTTTCTCAGGATCAGAAGGATACTAAGATCAAAAGAAGGAGCAAAATACCATCTTTATGTGGCAGAAACAACCCTGATGGATACTTGGAGTGGGAGCAGCAAATGGAACTTGTTTTTGATGGCCAAAACTACTCAGAAAGAAAGAAGGTTATATTGGCTACAACAGAGTTCTGTGGAGATGCCCTTCAATGGTGGAATCAGCTTGTTATTAAAAGAAGAAGAACATGAGAAGCACAAGTTGCATCTTGGTTTGAGCTGCAACACTTCATGAAGAAACACTTTGTTTCTAGTAACTACAACAGAAAACAACCAAGACAGGCCAAAGACGAGACAAGAACTTTCCATGATCATGATCACCCAAGAAAGTCTCAGTCACATAAGCAAAGAAGGCCGGACCCACGTCCTCTCTCAAGAGTCACTGAGCCACTGCGTTCTAAGAAGAAATCAGCTATTCAAGAGCACAAAAAAGAATCAAATTTTTTTAGACAAGAAACTCATAAGATTGAAACTGCAACTTCTGATTGTGCTAATGATTCTTGTCATGACATGGAGCATATGGGAGTTGAAGAACCTGAGGAGCTTGAGGAAGAACATGAAAACCACACTGAAGAGGAGAAAGAAGTCTTAGATTGCTTACCATGGTTGAAAGACAAAGGAGAAACAAAGCTGCTGGAAAAATATGAGAGTTATTTTCTCTGTTTTGAACTTTTACCTGAAGTTACACCTGATTGTGATCAACTAAACTGTTTTGAACCGGTGCAACCGAGTAGCATTGATTCAGTGTCTCAAGTCTTAGAAGAAAACCCAGCAGAAGAAGTACAAAAGAGTTCACCACCAAAAGAAGAGTTGGAGCATTCCAACACTGAAGCAGAAACATATGCTAAGTCATTCTCTTTGAACTCTCAAGAGCACTGTAAGGAACTTGTTGTGGTTAATTCTCTGCCTGAAATCTTTGTTAAGGTTAGTTCCAGTGATGTCAAATGTTTTGGTCTAGACAAGGTAAAAGAATTTTGTGTTTCAAACTCTGTTTTTGATAATATGATTAATTCTTTTAAGGTGTTTGAACATGATAAACTCTCTGATCAAAAATGTTTTCAGTCTATTAGTGAACTCAATCCTGTTCTTGTTTTGAGTTTTAATCAGTTTATGAAACATAAAAAAGCTTTGATCACCCTGAAAAGAGAATTGAGCTTATTATGCAACAGTCTGATTTCTGTTTCAGAAAACCTTGTAATTCTTTTGCTTGCTTTGATGATAATGACTTTGATCTGAGTTTTTCTAGACATGAACTGAATACTGGTGATTTGTTTTCTTCCAGACGTGTCTGGACAGAGCTTATGGTTAGGAATTTGAAGAAACCAAAATCACTTAAAGCTGAAATTGATTTTATTTGTGATTCTATTCTGAAACATGGTATCTTGTGTTCTGAAACTGATAAATCTTGGTTTGTTTTGAGATCCTTCTTGAAGAATGTTGTTATTTTGAGATTTGAGGATATATTAGTGTACAACACATTCTTTGAAAGTCATGCTAAACTTGTGAGATATGTGTTAACTAATTATGAATCTGATCTTGAACTTAAACTTTTGTGTTCTGATTATGATCATGTGTGGCACGTTTTGAAGTGGATCTATGGTACTTCATGCCTTGAAAACATTCTGGTTTACAACACTTTCTTTGATAAACATGATGAGCCTTGGTTAAGTAATTCTCAGTTTGAACTTGATCTTTTGTATTCTGAATCTGAGAAAGTTGTGCATGTTTTGAAGTTGTTCTTTAGGAACTATGCTATCTTGTGCATTGATTCCATTCTGGTGTACAACACTTATTTTGATATGCATCATGAATGTCTGAAAGTTATGCTCCATGTTCTGAGAAAATAATGTTTGGTTTATGATCTAAAACAAAACATGTATTGCACTTATAACACTGGATCTCTAGGCTTTGTTTTTAGTATCCAGGAACAGCAGCATCAGTCACAGAAGAGGGCAAAGAACAAGGACAGAAACAATGCTTATCAGTCTAAGATATGCAGTTGGAAGTACTTGATAAAAATGGTTTCAACACTCCAAGGAAGTTTCTCTCTGAAACTTTACTTTCCTGTTGTTTACATGTTTCTTTTCTTAAGCCTTTGTATTGTGTCTAATCTGTTTCCTTTTAATGTAGGAGATACAGATTTGAGGATAAATCTTTTTAAAGGAGGAGGGGATGATGCAACCATGACTGAACCATTAACTGGAAAGGAGCTGAATGAGAGTGACACTGAAGAGGAGGTAGATGAATTGAACCAGATTGATGCTCAAGGCACGATGGGCTTAGGAAGAGATGATAAATTTCGACCCAATCTTTCTCATGGGTCAGATATATCTTACTCAGCTCAAAACAATCAAGACAAAGATCCATTCTTTTTGTCTAAGGGTCCACTAGTTCACAAACCAAAAGGCTGAAGAAATCAATTGCTACTTTGGTTTACTCTGAACCAGGCCCAAATCAAATTGC
Organism: Sinapis alba; assembly: GCA_012274485.2. Classification (NCBI taxonomy): domain Eukaryota; kingdom Viridiplantae; phylum Streptophyta; class Magnoliopsida; order Brassicales; family Brassicaceae; genus Sinapis; species Sinapis alba. The sequence continues at coordinate 108,909 of MU106533.1, forward strand.
AAATCAAGCCAAACCAAGCCAACTCTTCACTTATTCAGTCTTTGGACTTGAATAAGATATTTTCCCTTTTATTTTTATTATCGAAATTCTATGTCTTTTGGATCTTCCATTTGTTGTTTTGCTATTAATACTCTATTTGGTGTTTCAGAAACATTATTCACCTTTTTTATCAAAATTCTCTCTAAACTTTATGAATCCTTTGTTCATCATATGAACATTGATTGCTAAGGAGTTCATTCTCCAATTGCATCTTGTTTGTGATTGGAATCAGAGTTCATTATCTTGATCACTAACACATATATACAAGATTTGATCAGTCCATAGATCATTTCTGAAGATCATCCAATCAACCCATCCATCATCATCAAAATCAACCCATATCTCTCTCAAACCATCAAATCATCCTTTATAGAATCAGGGACAAAAAGGATCTTTTCACAAGGGATTCATCACTGGGTTAGGGTGTTTCAATCCCCGTGATATTATTTAAAAAGTGATTTACCACGTGTCATCACCACATTGATTTTGAAAGAAAAATGATGACATTGTTTAGTATAAAATGTGACATGGTTCTCATCTTATTAGGTCATGCACAATGTCATTTATGAAGTCTACACTTTTGGTAATGTCATTGATGAAATTTACGTTTTTTGTAAGATTCTTAAAATATAAAAATCAGTTATGTATATTATCATTAGTAAAAAAATTAATTAATAACATAACTATAAATATAAAAAGAGTTTCGCATCAACTTTAGAAATTTTAATAATTTTTTTTGTAGATAGTTATACTTTTATCATAAATAGTTAAATTTGTAAGTTGTACTTTAACTCCAAATAAAATAACATGATCATGTTTCCAAATTATTAATTTATTTTCTTGTATAATGAATATTTAATACGTTCGTTCAGCAAATAACATTTGAGTCACCGAAGTAATTCGTAAATTAGTTGTTATTAATTATTTTATTTTAACTTATATAAATTATTAATTTAATTTAATTTATAATAAACTTAACTAAATCTAAAAATATAAATTAAATTTGTTAAGATATAAACATCACTTATGGGTATTATCATTAATAAAACTTTTAATTAATAATATAACTATAAATATAAAAAGAGTTTCACATCATCTTTAAATATTTTTTTGTGATAATTATACTTTTATCAAAAATAATTAAAATTGTAAGTTATACTTTAACTCTGTGTAAAAAATGATCGTATTTTCAAAGTACTAATTTATGTTCTTGTATATTCAATATAAAATATGTTCGTTCAGCAAATGTAACTCTATTATCCGAATTAATTAGTAAAATGGTTGTTATTACTTTAACTTATTTTAAATAAAATAAATTAATAAATAAATTTAATTTATATTAAATTTAACTAAATCTGAAAATAAAAATAAAAATATTTTAAAATAAATAAAAATATTAAAATTAAAATTATATTTTTTGATACTGATAAAAGTAAAATATAAAATATTACTAAAATATGTATTAAACTAAATTTTAATAAATAATTATAATTTTAAAAATCCATTATTATTGCGCATGGCGCATAAACCTCCTAGTTACACCGGTAATGAGATATCAATAACTTAGAATTGTTTGTGTAACCCTAAGCCTCTGATTAATTTTCTTTATTAAGGCCTTGAGATTGCATTGACATTCCAACACCTGATTCGATCCCCAGTCGTCAAACAGTTTTTTCATGGCTAACCAAAGCATAAAAGAAAATTTCAGAGTGGCACAAAACTCCTTAGGCCTTGATTC